>CAJUYH010011840.1:0-10638 GCA_910591685.1 Galerucella tenella | reverse complement strand
GTTGGTGACTTCTTATTAGACCAGGGAGTTTTTTTAAGATACGATTTATCGTTCGCATAGCAATTGGAAGACTTTAGAATGTATTTTTCGTTTGAAAATTATTAGGAGTCAGAGCTGAACTCACTTAAAAATTGAATAGAGTTTTTGTAATACCATCATTTGTTCAAAATTCGCAGTTTTATCGAATTTAATAGAGTACTGGTAGTGTGAATATCATATTAATAAAGAAGTCTTGAAAGAGGCGGATGATTCCATGATTTTTTTGCAACAAGTCTCCAACAAAAAATCAGGTCTTTCGCTATACATCTAACTTTTATGTGTGAGAGGTAGTTTTACAGCCAAAGTTTAACATGTATAAGTTTATCAAAAAATAATTTTAATTCCTTTTCCACAGAGAGTTTTTGCATACCAGTATTTTTTTTTTCAAATTTATCTCTAAATGACTTGATTGAAGTAATTCTACATTCCTTTTGCAAATAAATGTTCTGGGGATCCTGGATCAAACTTTAACGTCATACTAAAATGTATAAACTTTTTGCTTGGTCTATATATATACCTGTCTTTCTGTCGACAATTTCGTCGTGCTATGCTCTCTCCTTGATGAGAAAAGCAATTACATTGTGCTGTGATGTTTTCGTAAGGAGAAGGCACGATATATACCTAAATTCAATTTACCATGCATTAGGAAAATAACCGTGTATTCTTTGCACACTGACGTCGAGTCTTTATCCGGTACTAATGACGCGTAAGAAATTGCCTTACTTCACCACTACGAAGTTTGTTGGCAGCAGATGTTGCCAGGTTTAGTTAAAAATCACACTTATGGTAATTTAAATAATAACTCTCCAGAAGCAGGAACTATATTTGAAAGTATAATGTTTATACCAGCCTCCATTAGAAATCCGGAAATATATAATATTAATTTTCATTAAACATGTTGTGTATAGATATGTATTGATCTATGCAATTGAATATTAAAAAAAAAAGAATTTTGAAAGAATATTTCCAAAATATAGTTATCCGGGTAGAAATTGAATGTGGGTAGTTATGGTGATAGTCCAAGAGCCCCAGCCATAAAAGTAGGTTCTGAAAAAAATGTACGGGAGCAGGTATTTTTTTTCTGAATATGTTCAGGGGTGTCCCCTGAATGTAAATCCAAGTTGGCGTCATGGGGGGGCTACTCTTCATCCGCTATCTTGAAAAACACGTTTTATCGAATATCTTGCGAACCGCGCATCGTACGATAAAAATTGTGTTGATCGTTATTGTAGATAATAATATTTGCCATCTTTTTTAGAAATAACTTTTTTTTGTATAACGCATAGGTTTTCAATTACAGCGCTCCAAACTTTTTTAAATATGGTTCCTGCTAAATATTGAGTTAATGGTCAATGATAAATTAAAAATGGTGGTAACTGAATTGAAGAGCATGAAATTTCCTATAAATTTCATTAAAAATTTTTCACGTAGCATTCATTCATCTTAGGAGCTATTACGCTGTGAATGAGATTATAACGTGATTATAATGCTGTATATTCATCATGCGCTAGGAACATTCCCTCGCCTGTTTGTTACTTAGCGTTAAACGTACCGGTCACAGGGCAGCAAGCATGCGCAGTAACTACATGTGGCCAGATATGAAGGAAATTGTATATATTTTTCGAATTGTGTGTTATAATTCTGTTCTTTCCAATATATTATGTTGCGTCTAGTTTTCTCTCGTTCGGAGGCAGAAGAGACAGATTCACAAGGCGACGAGTGTCTTCCGTCGACATCGAAAAAAATGAGACTCACCCCGTAAAATAATGCCACTTTTTATATTATGTCTGAGTCCGTTTTTTGGTAGTACCTACCTAACATTCGTAAAATTCTTTTTATTTTAGTTATTTCGACAACAATTTTAGACAGAGAAAATAAAGTACAGACGAATATACACAGTATTTCACATAATTTGCAACAATTGAAACGGGTTAGCGATTTTTCGAAAAACTCGATGTAGCGTGATGCACTATTGTTTTTTGCTACATTGACAATCTTTTATATGATGATACCGTTTTAAGCAACAATAAATTTCGATGAATAATCAATTGTACATCACATTATTTATAATTTTGATTGATTTGGTCCACAGCTGTATTGACATTTTTTTGAACACTCTATGCCATTTTATGCGTTATGAAATGGTTTTCGCATACAACGAGCAAGATTGCCACTGATAATGTACGAGGTGCAAGTTTTACCAAGCTGCAGCTCCTAAACTATAAGTGCTACTGGAAAAAGTTTCCAATGAAATTTATAGGAAATTTCATGCTCTATAACTCAGTTAGCAACATTTTTAATTTATCATTGACCATTAACCAAATATTTGGCAAAAACAATATTGAAAAAAGTTTGGAGCGCTATAATTAAAAACCTAAGCGTTATACAAAAAAAAAGAAGAAAAAAAAGATGGCGAATATTATTATCAACAATAATGATCATCATAATTTCTGTCGTATGATGCGCGGTTCGCGACATATTTCTTGAAACGTGTTTTTCAAGATGGCGGCTGAAGTGAAGCCCCCCCCCCATGACGCCAGCTTGGATTTACATCCAGGGGACACCCCTGAACGTATTTTGAAAAAATACCTGTTTCCGCACATTTTTTACAAAAAATACCCGGCTCTTGGCCTATGAAGAGAAAATAATTAGAAAAAAAAAATACAAACAAAAAAAGAAATAGAAACAAGTAGAAGTAATCATGCGAATTATATAAAAATTGGTGATATATGAGTTCTGCATAAATAGTATCATTGGCATTTAGAAGAAATAAGACTTAAAAATATTACAATTCCGAAGAAATATGGAGAAGTAAAATGAAAAATTCAAGTTTTCCAAAACCCCTCTCATTTTATAGCCCGTTTTATGAAAACCGTATGAATTTTTGCCTTACCTAATTCAGTGAGTGACGTTTACGATGTACCAAATAACTTTCAACTTTAGTTATAATTTCCAAATTGTCATTCTTTGATAGATATTTGACCACAAAAAAAATCTGAAGTGGTTATATCGGGCGACCAGGGAGGGAAAAATATTGGTCCATAACATCTTATCCATCGCCCAGGCAAATCTGACCTAACCCAATCCTGAGCTAAATAATTCAAAATAAATTGAATAATAATTACAATGAAATGATTAAACAGAATTTGAAGACATTATAAACAAATGGAACAGATATTAAAATCAATATGATATGTAAATATTGGAAATACTAATTCATACAGTAGTGCTTGAAGTTGTAATATTTTTTATAAATAGGACAGTTGACCAATTACATAAGTGGAACGAGACGCTCTACGCATTGGCTGCATACAACATTTCACTACACTCATGAGAATATTTAAATTGAAATACATAACTTCAATCAAACTTGTTCAGTGGATCACAACAGTTCATGTTCAGTCAAAGATGATCAATGATTTTTTTAGAATGACATACTATCTTCACGCTATCATATTCAGCTTCTTGTGTTTCTGCTAAAATAGCAAGTTCAGAATTGTCTCCAGCTAGAAAGACTAGGTCATCAGCATAGACTTGAGTCTCAACGCCTGATCCAGTGAGTTTGTTCAGCAGATCGCCCAGCTAGAGCTGTAAGGCCCACAAGGAAGGGGGAAGTTGCCCACCCTGAGGACATTCTCACCGTTTAGTTAGATGTTATTACTGTATCTGATAACTTAGTCGCAATCCAGCTTTAAGAAACTGGGTACTACCTGATAATATATAGGATAGGTAATCGCATATTTAAGGAGCGTAAAGTGTAGCTCTTCACCGACGTTGCCACATTTCTGAAAGTATAAGCTGTCAATCTATTTAAAATCATAACCTTATTTTGGGTAATTTCTCAAGAAGGGAAAAGAAAAATAACCATTCCACTCACCCCTTCTTCAATCATTTTCCTTGCCTTTCTCAATAAATCAACCAATGATCCATTTCAATCAAGAATAAAATTTGGTCATGATTTTGAAGAAATGGACAGTTTATACTTCTAGAAATGTGGTGACGTCGGTAAGGAGAGCATTTCCTGCATTTTCAAAGGCGCCTTTTAAATGAGTTCTATGTTCTCCATGTTTCAAATTTTTACAGTCTTTGGTATTGAGCGGTTTCACAAGTCTCAATTTTTTCATTCTCCTATCGAAACAAAGCTAATGAAAGTAAGTGATCGTCGTCCACACTCTACATACTCGCACCTTTGGAGAAACAATTACCCAATTGCAAAAATTAGAAAAATAAGTTGATGATGTCATATAATGTCTAAAGCGCAACTTTAGCTGGTACAACAAAGACAGAATTTCAACTCGTCCCATTTGCGCTGGATGGCGTTACAAAAACTAGTGGTCGCGAATGAATTTCAGTGAAAACAAAATTCGGCCACTCGTTCAAGAAGTAGCAAACCCTACAGCTAGAGCAAGCATACACTTCCAAATTTCCTAATCCTGGGGAAAAAAAGACCTACCCAATTAACACTAATTTTTTTCTCTTTTATAATACTTTTTTCCGAAATTTTGTTTACCAAGAAGTACAAATTGAACCATGAATTGGTATTATAATGCCCTTTCTTATCGTGATTCAGAAAAATGCTAGAGCAACAATGACACATTTGTAACATTGTCCAAAAACTAAACGAAATTTAAAAAAAAATGCGTTTGATGAACAATTAATATGTTCCTCCAAAGGTGAGACATTTATATTCCAGCAGCGGTCAGTAAATTTTTGATCAGAACTTCTGGTGATGAGCGGCCGGCTTCAACCAAAAATAATTACTGTTTGTATTTAGCTTTCAACTTATTTTTATTGATTAGTTGGGTTGAATCCAATCCAAGTCCATTGAAACTATAATATCTACTATTCATTTCCTTGTTTAAGTATGGGATAAAACAAATGTTCAATTATTAAACTTACTTACGAAAGCTTAATCATCTGTTTTGTAGTCTATCAAACATTCAGAGAATATCTTGTTTGTAATAGTTATCCACTAACTGAAGATCAACAATCAAACTTTGACTGAGCCAACAAAGCAAAACATGAAATCGTGATATCAGAACAAGTATGTTGAATTGTGGTGAATAATGCAATTAACTTTTCCCATTGATAGACATAATCATTGTTTATATTCCTTAATTGATTCTGCACTAAAGCACACCTGTCTAATCAAGTGTAATCACATCAATAATGACTAGTTTATGTTTTTCGAAAAAATAAAGCATAACTAGAGATCTTGATATCGTCTTGAGAATGGCAACTAGACTTCCAGTAGCTACTGTAAATTTTCCGTAGACCGCCAGCATATAATTATTTTGTTTATACGAGTACTCGGCAATTTCGGAAGACGTTATAAATCAAGTGTATGTTAAAACTACTAGATGGTGTTTATTAAACAGTAGCGTCGAGGTGAACAGAAATTAAAAAGGATAAATTAAACATCGTGCTAACTAGCACTGCTAATATCACAGTATTCAATATTCCAGATAGATATTCTAGAATGTACCTTCAAGAACAAACAAACTGACAGCCAGCTTTAAATATCGCTGCTTCAAATATTCGCAGGGTAACATCTAGACTGGTGAAGGATGTCAGAAAAGACAGACGCATGTGAGTGAGATTTGTGTGGATTTGAATAGGATAATGACCTCGCAAGAAGAAGTTTGGCCACAATATATGTTGGACCATAATCAATAATCAATCCCACAAAAAAGAAAAAACGCAAGAAGAATCACCAAGCAACCATAGGCTGCAGTGTATGTAACACTCCAAAACAGGTACACAGTGAAACTATATAGGGGGATACATGTCTAAAATGGGACAAAGAACTGGTAAATTATTTATCAACTCAGAGAACTCCAACCCTCAATGCGCCGGTAAAAAAAACACCTTTATATAATGTAATTGCCGTTATTAAAGTTTTTGTCCACACTACGCCACGCTACTTCAGCTGTATATCATCTCTGACTTCAGCTACATCATGAAAATACAGTATGGAATCCTTAGAATTATTACGACCACTGTTTCAATGAATATTATCAACTGAAACGTCGTAGAGACCCGTTGTGGAAATTTCACTGAGTTAAATGATCAATATGGAAATAGCAGGGACAATAATCGAAATTGATTTTTGATTTATTTGTAGAATGTACCCATACATGTTATAACATGCTTTTATTCAACTTGCATTGTATGTTTGCCCAGGTGGAATCTTGTAACCGAATTTTGAATCAGATATCTTGAGCCGATTGAGCTGAAATTTGGTATCCACGCTTATTTTGGATGACAATGCATACTTAACTATGTGACGTGATTTTAATTCCAATATGGCGGTTCATCCAAGTAGCACTATAACAGTGAGGGTATCATATGAAAGGGCTTGCCGAGGAGAGCACGAAAATTAGTACAACGTCACATCAAATCCAAAATATGGGGGAGGGTCAAATCAGTCTTATTATTGAATATCTGGACTGTACTAAATTAACAGGCCAACGACCACGTAACAACGACGCATCAGATGAAATGCACCGAACCAGAAACATTCGAATAGTAATAAACGCCTTTATTATTTTCAAATGACAAAATTACTGACCAGGCCACCCAGTAATCGGTGAAATAACAATGGGTGACAAATGGTTTAGACTTCGTTTCACATAAGAAGAACCCACCAAAGTCTTGAAGTTGAAAGCCTTCACCGATATTAATGTTAGGTTAGAGAAGATATTGTTATGTGCAGCTTCCTCGCGCAAACGACTGCAACTTCTAGACTTTAGTGGGTTTTTCTTATGTGAAACGGAGCCTACAACTATTTTGTGGTCCGAACCTCCGATACGTGCTTTTAACTCCATTGAAACAGAATCGAAATTGAGTGGTTCAATTTAATTCAAAGTTTATTCCCCCTTCTTCCCAGGGGAATTGAATGAAAGCTTGTTTTTAAAAAACTTATTCTATAATTAATTTATTCATAGAAATTATAGTAATGATGTAATGTGTGTATCCTACTATGGATACTTGGTGCATTAGAAGTGTGGAAGGGCCTCTGACTAGGTGGTGTTGCCGGTCACTTGGTGTGTCATCTCACAGGAATAAAACAACTACTGAATCACCGGGACAAGTTCTCTTTATTACCTCCCTTTACTATGTTACATTAACTCACTTATAACTAGTACTAATTAGGATCTTAATTAAAAAGGGTTACGATAAATAAACTACATTTAGAATACTTTAGAATCAATCAGACTGAATAAGAATGAATTGACTTAATTAATAATAATGAATGACTAAATAAGAATGAATATTAAAGTACTTTCGTTTGATATATTTATACTACGAGTCAAGTTCACCGTTACGTAAACATATACACTTCTGTTTACTTTTGACTTCGGACTCTGAACTTGACATCCTACGTGCGACCTTTCTGTTTTTATATATGTAAACGATTCATGCTATCTCGACGTTAGCTTCAAGGGAATTTATGTCTTTAATCATAATAATATAATTTAAATAATTAATAAATAATATTTCGGCCAAAAGGCATCACACCTTCCCCTTTTACAAAAAGACTAAATTCCGTTGAGCTTCCTTCCCCTAATAAAAGAAATTTACAATTACCCTAAAAATAGATGATTATTAAATAATGTCATTAACCTATGGTAACATATATTTATAATCTAATGTCCGTCCATTGTCTTTAAAAATTGTTTACGATAACTGTGTTTGTTTATGTTCACCTAATGTTTTATTATCCGAATTTATTTACTATCACTAATTGTTTGTTATAACACTATTCTTTATTGTTTGTAAACACACTCGCACTCCGATACCATTTACATTTTTTAATTCATTTTACAATAAGGATGGATTCTGTTTTTGTGTATTTCTTTTATCACACCTGATTCTAATTTGACTTTACAGTTAACTTCACTCACCTCTGTGACTGTAAATGGACCTATATATTGAGATTCAAATTTGGTTCTATTTTCCCTCTTTACTAAAACTGAATCCCCTATTTTAAAATCAACTGGATTAGCTACCTTACTATTTTGACTTTGTCTACTAAGTTTATACTTGGTTAAGTATTTCTCTGCTCTCTGATGAGCTACTTGCAGTTTATATTTTAACTCATTCTGATATTCATCAATATTATAGCATGGCTCAACGTCGTTCGTGAGATTCTCGGGTAAGTTAGCACGTCTCCCGAACAATAATTCAAATGGCGTATAACCATGATAAGAGCTTGGAGTCGTATTATAACAATAAGCAAATAATTTGCACCATTCATCCCAGTCATCCTTACTTTCATTTATAAAATGTCTCACATACTCATTAAGCGTTCTATGTAATTTCTCACAACCTCCTATAGATTGATGATGATATGCTGTCGAATAGTTATGACTAATATTTAACATTTTGGTTAAAGCATTGAATATTTCATTTTTATATTCTGTACCCAAATCTGTCCTAATCTGTTTCATCAGACCGTAATTTGGTATGAAATTTTCAAAAATTCCACGAGCTATCGTGTTCGCTTCTTTGTTTTTAACTGGAATTATTACTGCATATTTCGTTAATTCACATAACATTGTGATGCAATAACGGTTACCATTTTCACTTTGTGGAAAAGGACCGACCGTATCTATATATGTTATATCCCATGGTTTTGCTGCTGTATCCGTTAATACAAATTCTTCTTTGTGATTATTTTTCGCTTTATTGACTTGGCACTTGTGACATTGCTTAATATATTTTCTCACATCTTTCTCCATGTTTTTCCATCTAAAATTCGCTCTTAATTTTTTCAGTAGCCTGTTATTTCCTACATGACTTCCAAATAAAGGATCATTATGATAAGTTTCTAAAATCTGTTGCTTTTCTTTTTCTTCTTCCACCATCTTAGGTATATCGCAAATACATATTTGTACGTTTTTTAACGTATTGTTTCCTTTTTCCATAAACTCTTTTATAGTGCACTGTGTGAAAATAATATCATTCATATAAATTTTCATCCTTTTTATTCCATTTTTTACCGCTAGCTTATCAAGCTGAACTAACGTTTGACCTAAATCAAAGTTAATTATATCGGTATTAAATAAGGCTTGGCTAAATTTCATCCTGTTTTTGATCCGTATGTTCATCCTTAACGAAACACGGTTATTTTCAAATTGCAGAATTGGTAATTTATGCGCCTCTAAATTATTCAGTACTTTATATACTGCTGGCTTGCGAATATCTTTCTTTATTTCTGTGGAAACTGTTTTATCTTCTCTTGTAGGCTGATTGTTTCCCACATTGATGGAAACCAGTTTAGTCATCACATCTTGTGGTGTCGTAAAATTTCCAGCTGCTATAACGGTTTTTGTCCATTCTGAAGCTGCGTTGTCTATCACTGATTTTACTGCTGCCTCTGTAGTATACTTTATTGCTAAGTGTACTGGCATTCCTTCTGCCAAATACGCGGCTTGTAAACTTTCGGTCAGTTTCTCCATTTCGGAAGCATATCCGACGAGATCTTTACTATTTTGCCTTAGTTTACTTAGTTTAGCACTTATCAAACTAGTGCTGTCTCCTCTGAGTCCTTTCTTAAGTGTATCGACTATTTCTCTCAAAGAATTCTCAGTAGTAATCAAAACCCTGGCTTTTCCAGTCAGTCTTGTTTTCACAAATAACACAGCATTTCTCTCATGCTCTGCTGCGTATACCTGAAGTAAGCTAACCGCATCTACAAAAGATTGTAGTTTGCTTGTATCTCCATTAAACTCGTTTGGTAATATCTTACCAGCTAAATTGAAAAAATCATTCATACTTAATGCCATTTTATCTTTGCTTGTTGCTTCTAATACCTCTTTATTGATTAAATTATTACTCGTAATTAATTCAGACGGAACTTTATACCGACAATCTAACACTTGAAATGCTTTCTCTACCTTATCTCTGATTTTGTCAAAATATAAAATGCATGTATTCTGCTGATCCTCGTTTAATTTATACCAATTTTTATTTATTAACTTAGAGAAATTATTAAATGAATCACACAACTTATTTATTATATCTATGTGACTTTCTGAACTTTTAGGAACCTCCTTTTTTAATACTCGCTTACTATTCCTACGTATATCTTCTAAAATTAAATTCAATCTAATCTCAAATTCTTCCCACGTTACTGCATTTCCATCACTCGAGGACATTTAAAATTAAATGATTCATTCTCAACAAAAGGAAAATTTAAAAAAAAATATATATATATCAAATACTAACGCAACAACGACAAAACAGAATATATCCTTAAAGTTTACAAAAAAAATTCTCACCATCCTAAAGGTTCAGTGTGCTTTGCTGCAGGTTTCTTCTTATGTTTCTCTTCAGTTGTCTTCTATAGTTCTTATATATGGACCATGCGAATTGTAACACTAAGACGACCACAATGATATACATAAGAGTCTTCACCTCCAGATCTGCATCCATTTTCTCTTCCTGGACTATGAAATTGCTGTTGACCACACCATTTTCCTGGACCTCTTGCTTTGTTGACTTACCACCCATTTTCACAGAATTCCAATTGTTTGCAGGATCGCCATGTAATGTGTGTATCCTACTATGGATACTTGGTGCATTAGAAGTGTG
>CAJUYH010011839.1:0-10640 GCA_910591685.1 Galerucella tenella | reverse complement strand
AAAACACGGATTTTTCAACTTTAATACCCTGTATATCGGAAACTAGTAATAGGATTGAATTGGTCTCATGGACACTTTTGGTCAAGAAGTCGAGTACAACATCATATCCAAAATTTATTACATTTGACGGAACGCCACTTTGTCATAAGAAAAGCGCGGGGTCCTTTAGTGATTGGCAAAACTTTGAGTTAAAGAGAAATTTATCCGATAAAAGAAAAGTTCGAGTGTTTTTTGGCAAGATAAATTAACGACAGAATATATGGATGAACAACAACAATAATTATCTTTATTAATACAACAAACTACAGAATTTATGGATGAACAACAACAATAATTATCTTTATCTGATGGCATGTCATAATGACAACGTTATGTCACTCAATTTTGATGACATAAGGAAGCTCATTATGGGACTTAGTACCATAATGAATTCATTATGGGACTAAGTACCATAATGAATTTCATTATGGTACTAAGTACCATAATGAAATTCTATAAGGAAAACATGTAATGGTTTGATCAAAAAAGTTTATTCAAAATGTATAACTATGTACAAAACTATTTATTATAAATGGTAAAAGAACAATTACTACAATTTGTAATATTAATTCCAATGGATTCTACAGTTTTTACATCAGTAGTTGATGATTGTTGGCAAACTTGTAATCCTGTTTGGTTGTTGGCACCAAAAATTGCCATCAGATAAAATTTTGTATGTAATACGAATCATAAACAATCATTATGGCACACGCCGTGTTATCGGATAACATTCACGACTTGTACCATAATGATCGTCTTTATGATCCTTATTACATAAATAACTATTATTAATACAATAAAATTCGATTATTTGAAAGTACAATTATTAAATACACAACTGTTATAAATTGTTTGCTTTGGTGTACTGATCTGAAAATTTTCTTCTGTGGTATTCACACATGTGGAAGATTCATTTTGATTTCTCGGAGCCGAGGATCGTAAGGAACTAATGAGATTCTCATGATGTTCATGGTCAATTTGAAGATAGGGTTTAATGGAAGAAGATGATGAGTGTCCCGTTATCTTTATAAGCTGTTGTTCACTTACTCCTGCTTTTGCTAATTGAGACACGGTACTAGCGCGATTTGAAAGATTGGTAATTTTATCATTTGTGATGTCGAGTCCAATTTTAGTGGCAGAATTTTTGGTCCAAGTAGAAATCATATTGATACCTAGTGGAACATTTTTATACCAACCTTTAGAATTTCTGTTGTTCCAAAAGGGGTTTGGAGTTAAAAAAAAGTCGATCGGATGTTATGTGTTCATTTCTTTTTTGTGAGATTAATTTCAATAATCTAACGGGACAAATACTTTCATCCATCAATTTTTTCGATCCACCTTGTGCCATCTTCGAAAATATTGAATTATATTCAAATCTATTTGTTGGAATTCTATCGTGGCTTTTTTCTTCTTAAAAATGGTATATTTTACAATTTACAGCTTCTCCTCCCCTCCAAGCTAATTCATAAGAAGTTATATGAAAAAATATTTTTTGTAGTCCTTCTGGTTCTCCTGCATTTCACAATTATATCTTTTTTGTCCAATGCTACAGAACATTCCTTTCTTTTTGCTGGAATAACTTGTAATTTTTTCCGTTTACTATTTCTCCCATGTCGAGAAAAGGATTAAATTTAATATTGTACTCACAGAAATATTTTTCTTGTACCATCTTCGCAGTCGAATTCCAAATTGATTTAACCGCATATTCTTTATAATCATCTCAATTTTTCTTTTTCATATTACAGTCCCAATCCTTTAATATATTTGCTACTTCATGTAATGGAATTATTTCGGACAATTCATACTTTCGAACTTGACAAAACTCCATAAATTGTCTCCAGATTGAAGCTTTTGTGTTTTTTGTAGATTGCGGTATAGATTTCTCGATATTTGTCTTAATTTGCTCAGTCGAAACTTCACCAAAACGATTAATCTTTTGGGTTTTTATATCAACAAAGTTAAATGATTACCACACCGATTCAAAATAAGAGCACTATATGTTTAAAATTCAAAAATCTGACAGACATATTATAAGTAACCAAACTTACGACTCATTGTCATTGTAAAAAAGTGACGTCCGCTTACTAGATATTGAGGAAGAGGAGTTTTTATCGCGATAAAAAAAGGACGCACCTTTTTTATCGATGTCAAAGTGACAATAACATTTCCAGGTATATGACATTTTAACATTGGATTTAATTTATCAAAGGTAATACCACGAGTGCTTCAAATTTTATCGATAATTTTTTCTTTTCCACGAAAACTTGTTTATTTGGCAAAAATATGAAAACAAACCGATTGATAAAATCACGAGATTTTATCTAAATTTGGTTTGTTTGAATGTTTTTGCCTCAAATAAACAATTTTGAGTGATGAAAATAAAAAATTATGTGATATAATTTGAAGAGCGAGTTGTATTTGGGAAGATTATTTTTTTTCAACAAATTTAAATTTTGTATTACCTGTATGTTCAATATTCTCTTGGTTGATCGCACTCAATCGGTTTGTATTTTATCGGGTAAATTTGGGTTGTTTAATGGGAAACTGTTTCCTAGCAATTTGACGAGAATAACTGTCACCTATTAAAAACACGACACCAAAGGTGGAGTGTTTTTAGGTTGACAGTTATTCGAGTCGAATTGCTAAAGGAAACAGTTTAGAATTTGAACAACACAAATTTACCCAATATCAATACAAACCTCGAGTGTAATTCGGCAGGACAATTTAATGAATGAGAAATTTGGAAACATATTAATGCAAACTTTATTTATGAAACATTAAAAATAAACACATTTTTATTTTAATGTACAATTATTAAAAACGCAGTTATTGAAATTCATACTAGGAACAGTGATATTGATGAACAAATGAATAAGTAAAAAAACCATTAGTGTATTTGTCGCTGTGAAAGTTAAAGCTAACTTTTGCCGCTGTCAAAGTGACAATTGTACTGTGGCATATCGTCGTTTTAAAACTACACCGTGGTAACTCAAAAAAATCGAAAAATGAGATATTCGTGTCATTTTGTGTTTCATAGATAAAGCAATCTTTCTCAAAATAAAACAATAGCATAGACGTGAGTGGTGTGAGGACTCACGTCTATGCTATTGTTTTATTTTGAGAAAGATTGCTTTATCTATGAATAAAACACAAAATGACACGAATATCTCATTTTTCGATTTTTTTGAGTTACCACGGTGTAGTTTTAAAACGACGATATGTGATTTTTCATACATGAATTGAATTGTCTTCTTCAAAAATAAATTGACTTTACCAAAATAACACAAAATGCAGCTGTT
Source organism: Galerucella tenella (assembly GCA_910591685.1). NCBI lineage: Eukaryota > Metazoa > Arthropoda > Insecta > Coleoptera > Chrysomelidae > Galerucella > Galerucella tenella. Next base: position 7,302 of record CAJUYH010011839.1, on the reverse strand, counting down.
TCTGGAAAAATATAAATCGTGACTGATAGTATTTCGCCAAATCTTGCGTTAACAAAAGATTTCAAAGAACGCATTCGTGAAGCCTGTCGTAGCGTTACACCAGCTATGATTCAGACGGCCTGCACAAGAAAGATTTTAACACGTTTCGCAGCTTGCACGGATTCTACAGAAAATAATTTTGAGCACATGCTGTGTTCGTTTTTTAAATTGCCTCAGAGGTATTTCAGTTGAAATTGATACTTCATAAAATATTGATGTTTTTGTTATTATTAATTGAAAAAAATACCAAGTATGTGCTATCGTTGTATTCCAAATAGAACGACACGTAATTTTCAATGAAAATATACAGGGGGTGCCATTTGAAAATAAAAAGTGAGGGGTAGCTACCACAGGGCTGTCAAATGTAAAACATTTTCTTTTAAGCCACAAGGAGGGTACTTGCATGCAGTTTCCTATTTATTAATTATCTTGTCAAATAAGCGAGATATTGCCTGTATACGATAATTCGGGACAACCGGTATAGCATATTCTCTATTAGAGAAAGATAGTCTAAACCTCCTACTTTCTATCTCTCTCTCACCTGTTGACGGGTTCCGAGCTGACATGTTGCCTCTATCTATAGTATCTCTATGGTTTTAGCGCTAATAATTCTTACACCCGTAGGCATAGTCGATCGCCAGCGACTCTCCGTGGGATCGCCAATCGCCATGCAATAATTTTGATGCAAAGTCAAGCGCCAGAGAAGCAACGAGTGCGCAGTAATTTATATTTTGGAGAATCGCCGGCGAACAGTGGGAGATAGTCAGTAGTAGCTCCGGGAAACTTTTCAATTATTATCACGTGTAAAAATAAATGAGCAGTTTTTTTAATCACTTTTAAAATCTATATTTGCTTAGTACTAAAACCTCTAGCAATTGACTATGTTCACCAATTCCTGTCTTTTCAGAGTACGGTTTTGAAGTTATGGATCGTGATTTAGAAATTTTGTATAATGTGAATAGAGATATTTGCGATTTAGAAGTATGTGTACTTCGCAGGTAATTCAGTAAATGATACTGAATATAACAATAAAATAATGTAGACATATCCGTGATATGGAAAATCCATTGGAAAGTTATAGCGACATGGAATTTAAATCAAGATACAGATTTAGAAAAGATGTTTTGCTCAATATCATATTACCAATGATCGAGGGTCAGGAACCTATTACCAATCGAGGATTACCCGTTCCTAGATTGAATGCCGTTTTATTAACATTTCCATTTTATGCAAGTGGCAGCTTTCAAGTAGGTAGTAAGTTATATATCTTGCAATATATCATGTTATCCGTTATTTATAGATAGTTTGTGGAGATTTAAGAGGATTGAATCAATCAACTATTAGCCGAGTGATCAAAAGAATCACCCAAAGTATTGCAGCTCCAGGTAAAAATTACAAAACAAAACCATTCTTTATCTGCACTTGTATATTTCACTGTGCAATAGAAATAGAGGGAAGAAATAAATTGAGAATTAAAGCAATACACACTGGGAAAACAGAAGACAAAAAGGCATATAATGAACAAAGACGAAAAGCAAAGAAAGTATGCAGACAAAGAAAAAGAGAGGAAAGGGAACAGAAAACTAGAGAAATTGAAAATTACTATCAAAAGAAAGAGATACGAAACTTCTACAGAGAAGTAAAAAAAGAGAAACGAACACCAAACCAGGCAGTTTATATGAAAGATGCGGAAGGGAATTTGATAGGTGAGGATATAGTCTAAGAGCTATCTACAGAAAAAATAATGTATAAGGTACATGATATTTGACTAGCTGGATAAGTTCGATTAAAGTTCTCAAACACTAAGCACCCAGACTGTCTGCGTGGTTAGGAAGATTAAGTACGTAATAGCCGATCAAAATCGATAATTTTTGAAAGAAAAAAAATGATAAGACTCACGGATAAAAGTTGTGTCAATATGTAGGATTTGTTTTTAGGAAATGTGTAAATTATTGGCAGACATTTTCATGGAAGTAAAATGGTCGGCAGACGGCAACAAAGTGGTGTTTTTTTTGTGAAAAAAAATGATAAGCCTCATGATTAGAAGTTACGCCAAATAATTATTTAACGTTAATTAAAACTAAATCCAAAATGACAGACAAAAAAACGAATGATAACACTGAGGCAGACGCCGATGAACATCGTGGTCCCGAGCGCGCTTCACCCGCTGTTTGAGGTTTTATAAATTATTCAATTTTCAATGAAAACAATTTAGGGAGGGATCATTTTCTAGCTAAAAGCGTGCTCTTTCTAATGGTGTAAATTAAAACATTAAAAATAATTAATATAACCATAAACAATTTAAGTACAAAATATACTCTTTAAATCTAAATTAGTCAAATTCAACTGATTTTCTGTTGCTGACTTTTAGCTTTGAAAATTAGTGAATATTAACTAATTTAATAGTTAAATAATAAAAAAACAAAAACTAATAGTCAAAATATGACTATTTGAAAAAGTGAAATTTCTACTTAAGAATAGTTAAATTTATCCTGGAAAATAGTGGAATATCCACTTTTTAAAGGTTGAATGATATTAAATTATAGTAAAACTTAGGATTTAACTGAATTGAAGTTGAATAATTTACTAATTTTTTTTACGAATATCGTACATATACAACGCATAATATCATAATATATCAATGAGCCTTTTCAAAAAAAGAAATTACAAAATTTAGAAGCTTCATCAATGCCTCCTTGTGAAGCTGAATTACTACCACAACTTCTCAGTGCATTATACATCGCAAGACTATGGACCCACGCTCACAAAAAAATACCGACTCTCATGCAACCTGGAAACCTTGGATGGGTAAAAACAGATGAAAAATATGAATTCATGTGATTCACAGGACCTCAGGTACCACCCACTGTGAAAGATGTTATTATTGATCAAGAGCAGGATGAAGGTGAGAATATTTTGTGATTCTTTTAAATCTATATTTTTTGTATTCGTGTTTCATGTTTCATTTTCAATTGTTTTTTCCAGAATCCAACGACGTGGAGTCAGAAAGTTACATTGATTGCGAAAGTGAAAATGACATGGAGTATGATGATTCAGACACGTGTAGCGAAACCAATTAAATCAGCATTTTTCTAGAAATATTTGCTAATAAAATAAATATTTTAATTATCTACATGTCTGAGCATTTCGTATGATTATTATATTTTGTACTTAAATTGTTTATGGTTATATTAATTATTTTTAATGTTTTAATTTACACCATTAGAAAGAGCATGCTTTTAGCTAGAAAATGATCCCTCTCTAAATTGTTTTCATTGAAAATTGAATAATTTATAAAATCTCAAACAGCGGGTGAAGCGCGGCGTCTTAAGCGTGAAGCGCGCTCGGGACCACGATGTTCATCGGCGTCTGCCTCGGTGTTATCATTCGTTTTTTGTCTGCCATTTTGGATTTAGTTTTAATTAATGTTAAATAATTATTTGGCGTAACTTTTAATCATGAGGCTTATCATTTTTTTTTCACAAAAAAAAACCACTTTGTTGCCGTCTGCCGACCATTTTACTTCCATGAAAATGTCTGCCAATAATTTACACATTTCCTAACAACAAATCCTACATATTGACACAACTTTTATCCGTGAGTCTTATCATTTTTTTTCTTCCAAAAATTATCGATTTTGATCGGCTATTACGTACTTAATCTTCCTAACCACGCAGACAGACTGGGTGCTTAGTGTTTGAGAACTTTAATCGAACTTATCCAGCTAGTCAAATATCATGTACCTTATACATTGTTTTTTCTGTAGCCAGCTCTCCGTCTAATAGTGAAATAAGAGCGGGGTGGAAGGAATATTTTGAACAAACGCTAAACACAGATGGAGTAGAAAACATACAAGAAGTAGATTACGGGTGCATGAACATAGAAGTTCCAGAACCAACTAAACAGGAAATTGATGAAATAATAGCTCAACTCAAGAACAACAAATGCCCTGGTATGAACAGAATCACAGCAGAAAATATTAAGAAGAATTGAAACAACAAATTTACGAATTAATACTGGAAATATGGAAAAAAGAAAGGATGCCCAAAAATTGGAACCATTCTCTGATAATACCTATTTTAAAAAAAGGAGGTGCAACTGATTGTAATAATTACAGGTTGATATCCTCATTAGATGTCGTATATAAGGTCCTAGATTATAATTAAGAAAAGATTAGATCCGATCTCAGAAAAAGTAATAGGAGAATACCAAGCTGGTTTCAGAAAAGGGAGAGGAACGACAGATCAGATATTTACAATGAAGGAAATTTCAACATCATGCTATGAGTACAAAATACCAGTACTAGTACTTTTCCTTGATTTCAAGCAGGCATATGATTCTATCTCCAGAATTAACCTGTTAAATGCTTTGAATGAGTTCGAGATCCCAAGAAAATTGGTGAATCTTGTGAAGATGACTCTCATCAAAACTACTAGTAGTGTACAGATCAGAGGTGAAGGCTCAGAAAGTTTTGAAATAGGAACAGGTCTGAAGCAAGGTGACCCCTTGTCAACATTACTATTCAACCTTACATTAGAAAAAATTATAAAAGACAGCAGATTGAATAGAGAGGGATACATTTACTATAAAAGCCATCAAGTTATTTGTTATGCGGACGATATGGCCATCATTTCAAGAACAGAAAAGGATTTGGGTGAAATAACAAAGAATTTAATAGAAGCGGCCGCTAAAATGGGACTTACAATAAACGAACGGAAAAGTAAGCTGATGAGACTCGGAAACCAGACAACAAATGACAAATTTAGAGTAGAAACCCAAAGAGCAATCATCGAATTTGAATAGGTGGAAGAGTTTATATATCTAGGAACCCTGTTAAATAGTGATTGAAGTGGAGAAAAGGAAATTAAAAATAGAATCATGAAAGCTAACAAAAGTGCAGGAGCAATAAATAACCTAGTCCGGTCAAAGCATCTGTCAAGGAAATCAAAACTAAGATTGTACAGTACTATATTAAACAAAAAACAAAGAGAAAGTGTAATTAGATGGGAAAGGAAAATGTTAAGAAGAATTCTGGGAGGAAAAAAAGTAGAAGGGGTGTATGTGAGAAGGACTAACGAAGAATTATATAACATTTATCGTGAACCCAAAATAGATGCAACTATTACATCAAGAAGACTTCAGTGGTTAGGGCACATAAAAAGGATGGAAGGAGGAAGAATAGTGAAACAAATAGCATGGAGAGTTCCGGAAGGCAAGAAGAAAAGAGGCAAACCAAGGAAAAGATGAAGGGAAGTTGTACTAGAAGACCTGAAAGAAAAGAATGTGAACCGATGGAGAGAAAAGGCCAAAGGTAGAAAAGTATGGAGAGGAATCACAAAGCTATGGGCGTAAAAGTCCTGTTAAAAGCTAAATATATATATATATATATATTTCACTGCCATTTTCTTTAAGACACGACACCTCTTTAAGACAGAAAATGAACCATCAAATGATATGAAACAGCTTACGGCAATAAAAAACACGTGTGTCAAAGCAGGTGTGTCTTTTAAACAAATAAAGTACGCATGCTTGAGCTGTTTGGCGAATTGCCAGCGAGGAGAACGGAGAGAGATCGATTCTGCAATGCCAGCTAAGCACCATGACTTCTCCAGCGACGCGCTTAAGCGTTCGCCGGGAGGCTCTACGGAAGATCGCTGGCAATCGACTATGTTTTAGGGATTTTTCTGTACATCAATGTAGCCCTAAAACGCAGGGTCGACGATGACGATAAGCTTGCAGTTAGGTCTGTAAACGCCTATTTAATGTTGATATGAAAACTAAACGGAAAAATAAAATCGATTGACTGAAAATTAAACTCAACTCCAAAGGAAAGAAACTTAAACTTCAAATTAAATAAAAATTCTTAAAATATTCCACGTCTATAAGAAGCTCGAATTAATTAATGTTCCAAACCAAACAAAAAAAAAACTGCTAATTGGAATTCTTCAGTGCTCGAACTTAAATATCGTTTCGTTCGGTTGTGTTGTTATAGTAGACGAGATGGCTTCCAAAATCGATACGGTCCGCACGTAGCGCCAGCAGTGTCGCAAATTGTTTATGTAGCGTGAAAAAAATTAAAATTCGGTTAGGGAAAGAAAGATGACCACGACAATTCGGCGTGAAATGTCAAAGGGTAGAAGTAAATGGACCGGAAGTAAAATTTGAAATAAACCATGAAGCAGGATAAGTGTGTAGCCGTACACATCTTTGTATACAGTCACAATGATTTGAAGGGTTGCTTTCGGGCGGTTTAGTTTTCTGTTATCTCTGGCTGGAATTAAACTGAAAACGGACTAAATGATGTAAAGTCTCAGATTCTGAATAAACTTAATGAAGTTTTCCTTCCCACATCACTCATAATTTTAATTATCTGCGCTAGAGTAAAAAAATCATGACTTTCATGTGAATAAAAAAATGTTTCAGGTTCAAATCTGGGTTATATACAGGATGAAACCGGTTTATGCCACTGAATAAGGCTCTTTTTTAAAACGAAACAAATAGTTGTGTAGAAGTTATTTATTGCTACGGACTATAAAAATATAAATGTACCTATATTGGCAAATAATAGCTCTTTAACAGTTTTCACATGCGACTATAGAAATCTTTCAAGTACGGATGGCAATGCTATAGTTCACATTTCTGGCTATCTATTAAGGAAATGTTTGCTGCAACACTCTTGTAGTGCTTGCACAAAGTATAATGATGAAAAGACATTACCAAAAGAAGCGGCTGTATTCTTAGAGCATAAAACATATTCGACTGCTAAAAACTATGGAGGTCTGAATGCACCTCCTAGTAAGATTGTAGAATATGTTAAACAACTAGAGATAATCTCTGTTGATAATTTTAATAAAATTAGTTGTCACGAGAACGTTGGAGCGACCCTTAGAAAATTATATGAAAATTTACTGTTTACATATCCTGTATCTGTATCTGTACAGTAGGGAGGGTGAGTGTGTAGGCTCACAGCACTTAGGCCACATGTGACCCATTGTACCGGGTGGTCCAATAAGCCGATCTCTCGGCTATATATCAGAAACTATTCATGTTATTACTTTAGGAGAAAAAATTCCTTATGAAAAGTCGACAAGAGAAATTGCTGGAAATTACTTTCAAGTTTCTAGGTTAACCGCTAGGGGGCGTAACCTGTAAAGAAAAATTTAAAAACCAGTTTTTTGTGAAATATGCCCAATTATACTTAGTGTTAAATAAGTAAACTAAAAAAAGGTCTCAATTTCGCACAAATTTGTTCAAGTACTTTTT
>CAJUYH010011838.1:0-10643 GCA_910591685.1 Galerucella tenella | reverse complement strand
CCAAGTCCCATGAAACTAGAATGATATCACCTTAGATCTGGATCGATTCTATACAAAATCCACAGTATAAGAACGAACCAGTAGTATAACTCTTATAAATTTAATTCATAAATTGCCAGAGCTTTTGATGACCTTGAACGGATCGCTTTACGATTCGTTTTACCATAGGCGTAGGTGCATACGTTTTAAAATGACTTAAACGTGTTAAATGTTTTTTCTTAAATATTGTAGAACAGTACACTGATGAGTGAATAAAACAATAGTCTTATACCAAATATTTATTAGTTTTTCCATATTACAATTTTCATTTTGTCATGATTTTTAAAGTTTTTATTGACAAATTTTAATTTGTAATATAGTCGTACCCTGAAGAAAAGTTTCATTAAATATTTTATTAGAAAATCAACACAAGGATGTACAAACTCTGGGTTTTGACTAATATTTATGAGTGAGTCAACAATATCTTCCGTAGCAACTTTCTCAAAAGTCATTTGGAATAATGGTATCCATTGCAGAAAAATGCTTAAACAATAAAAATAATACCGAAAACCCGTAAAAATATAAACTCTAATAAATTATTCGATTCGCGAATTCACCACTGGCACTTAAGTTGGATCGCAGCACAGCACTGGCCGCCGGATGAGATACTCATCCGAACGACGTTGTAGGTCGCAGAGAGCTCGGCAGTGTAACGTCACGAGATAACATACTGGTTCGTTCCTATACTGTGCAAAATCATTGAGTTTTTTTTTTAAATTTCTCTTAAATCTACTGAAATATTTTTCAATTTTTCTTTTTGGCGAAAAGGTCTACTAATTGACAAAGTAGAAATTGTGATTTAGGACCATTATATCGGGAAGCCGTGGGCTAGATCCTTTATACAGGGTGTCCCGTAAATTACTGGTATGCTATACTTTAATAAAAAGTAAATAATCTTGAAAATGGAGTGTTCTATCGAGTTCAACGAAGAGTACCTTTTTTGTAAGAAATTTAATAAAGAATTGCATAAAAAAGTCATTAGATCTAAATACAAGGTGTTTCAAAAATATGGTACAATGAAAGTTAACGAACCCCTCGTACCACGCCACTGGCTTATTTGAATTTGACATAATTAATAATGTCGATGTGTTTTGAAGATACAATATTCTACGAAGAATTTTAAATCTGTACTTTCATCCCCCGGGAAGATATGAAATAAAATGTGTATTTCTTCTGCACATTTTAACAGCCTGTATCTCACAAACTAAGAAGGTTAGAGAAAAGTTGCATTTGGGTATTTTAAATATTTCTTAACGATGTATAGTGCCTCTAATTAACGGTACTTATTTACGTCTTAATGTTTTTTGGTATTGCCACGTCAAATATGACGTTTGCTATCGTTTTTTTTTTGTATAAAGTATTAAAACGTTTGGTGATTTAGCAAAAACTTTAGCATATCACCTGTAAAACCTCTGGTATTAGTATTAATAACAGCCTATATACCTGCAACAGTTGTATAAAAAAAAAAATTGTAGTTTTGTTTTTATTTGGTCTGGCATGACTTTAATCGCCACCAATCTATTTGGTACAATAAATCGCTTAATTAATAGGGAGGAACGTTTAACCTGGCAACCAGTACAAAGATTTCTATTGTTTTTATTTTAACTACAACGTTTATACACCAGCGCATATGTCTCATTAAATTAGATGCCGACAGACGCGAACAACTGTCTATTTTCATTCAAAATCTGTACCTCAACTTCCATTATTTGCGGACATAACAATTTCGTTGGCTAATTTCAGTTTTTTATTAACGTAGGTGGTGAATTCCGAGATATTTTCCTTCATTAAAACTATTCAGGAAGTTGTGAAAGTTATTAAGGAGTTCAGGTATATATCAATCAATTTTGACAAGAATTGCCTAACTATTGTAAACTATAATGGAACTGGATTAAATTCTTAACAAAATGGCGCAAACAGCATGTTGATAGCTATTGTCGAACTCGAGATATAAATAAAAACGCATAAACATAAGTGAGTATAGTATTGACACCCTGTATTATAACTTAAAATTAAATATGGGAAAGAAAGATCATACAGATATCTTTGTCATTAAAACTTGAAAATTGTTTTTCATCGTTTTCCATAGCACGCTTTGACATATCTGTTGCTTAAATTTCAGCTGTTGATATACTATTTATAGCGTTTCTAATGCGCTGTTGCATGTCGTCTCGCGTGGTTGGTGAGTTTGGTACACTAAATCCTTCAATCCTCCCCACAGACATGTTAAGTCTGGAGATCTAGCTGGCCCCAAAAATATACTTACCCTTCCAATCCATCCATTTGGATAACTTACATTCAAATAATCTCTAACTCGTCTGGGAAAGTGCGCAGGACACCCGTCATGCTGTAATATCATACCTCATGTTTGTAAGGAAATATCTTTCAATAAAACAGACAACCAATTATCCAGAAAATCCAAATATGTATCGCAATTTGAAGTTCCAAGAAATATGAACTTACGATCTTTCTGTCAACAAAATAAATAGTCATAGGATTGAATTGGTCCCATGGACACTTTTGGTCAAGAAGTCGAGTACAACATCATATCCAAAGTTTATAACATTTGACGGAACGCCACTTTGTCATAAGAAAAGCGCGGGGTCCTTTGTGCGAAATTTAGGCCCTTTTTTAGTTTACTTATTCAACACTGGGTATAATTGGGCATATTTCACAAAAAACTGGTTTTTAAATTTTTCTTCACAGGCTACGCCCCCTAGCGGTTAACCTAGAAACTTGAAAGTAATTTCCAGCAATTTCTCTTGTCCACTTTTCCTAAGGAATTTTTTCTCCTAAAGTTATAACATGAATAGTTTCTGATACATAGCCGAGAGATCGGCTTATTGGACCACCCGGTACTCCTTTAGTTCGGTCCACAGTGTAGAAGCTTGAGAAAGACGATTTAACCCCAACAAGAATTTCTGTACATAATTATCAACATCAGGCTATAAAATGGACATACTTGGGTGTGTTTTTAACAATTCTTAGCTTATAGAAAGTCACGTCAAGTTTTATAACACGACAATAAAAATTTTACCCATCCTTTTATGATCCTTTCGATTGTATTATTTAACATTTTGATTATTACCAAAATAAATATGATGTATTAAAGTCAGTGACACTCCTAACCACTTTCTATGCAATTGTTAATGGTATTCATGGAAAAAAAAACATGATCAAATCAAAATGTTCACATTATTAGCATTATCAATTAGTGACTTGTCTCCAAATCAAAGGTCATGGAAAACAAGCCACGAGATGAATTTTTTAACACTTAATTTGAATTCGCGATATCTATACAGTGTAGAAAAAAATCATAACCAACGAAAAGCCCTGTATATATTTATTACGAACTTCTGGGACACTCTGTATTGCATTTTTTTTTTGTTCAGTTATCTTAAACTCTGATAATTTTAAATTTTCATTGCTTTTTCGACGTTTTGCCAATAAAAAAAATCCCATAAATTTCCAAATTCGATATCAACAACGAAAAAAAAAATAAAAGTCGACTATTAAAAACCTCATCAATCTCAACGCTTTTTGTTTGGAAATTATTTCATCGGCAAATCTAAATAGTTTTCAAACCGTATTTCATATTAAATTTCGGACAGTTATTACCACTCGAATTTAGATTGATGCTCTTATTATTTTCATTGGTTCGAAGAACGCCAGGCTACAAATCTTAATTTACAGACGAACTTTAAATTATTTCATTACAAATCGAAAATATACAGGGTGTGCCGTAAATAAGTACCGTAAATTAGATTGTTTGTGAGATACAGGCTGGTACTCTCTGTTGAACTCGATGAAACACTGGATTTTCAAGATTTTTTACTTTTTATGAAAGTAAGACCCCTTTATAAGTTGTTTCTTCTTAAATAAATTTCTAGTACCTACTTGAAGATCACTTACAAATAATTTAAACACAAACGTTTCGCTTCCCCATGGTGTGACGTCATTTGTTTACGTTCTTATTCGTGTATCACGCTCTGAGTTCTTGTGACCTAATTTGTTTCTGAAAGCTTTAAAAACGGATAAAGCCGAAAAAAAACTGTATTCCAAGTATTGCATTGTTCCAGTGTGTAAATCAACGTCTATTAAAACTCCAGACAAAATATTTGTTACTTTACCTGGTGGCGCAAGCAAATATACACTTAAGAGAAGGGCATTACTTTTGTTTGTGAAGACCATTTTAATGTAAGTACCTACTTCTATGCTGGTAATTTTTATTCTTAAATAGTTTGAGGTTATGTACCTATATGTCTAGGAATCAACCATAAAAACATCATTTTCTTACGACCACACATCGAAATATGGTTGGTATATATTATATAAATAAAACATAGTTTAAATCGTACTTACGATAATGCTTTAACTCCTATTATTTCCTCTGCATTAAAGCAGCTGTTTGACTTCATAAATTCAAGCAGCATAAATGAGTCTACTTTGGGCAAGTTATCAGTTTGTGCTTTTACAAAACCTTCGCTAGCCATATCTTTACTCACAAAATATGAAAGAATCGTCACTGAACACTGAACTAGTAAATAAAATATATTCTTCCAAAAGTTTTAAAATATCCTCGGAAATATCGAATATTCATGACCACTTTCCACTTTACGTTGACTTTTAGAAATAAAAAAAAGCACACACAAACACGTAATGGTCTCAAACAAACATATAAATGGTATTTTTACGTCGATGAAGCAATTAATAGTTGATTAAAATACAATATAAACACACAACTACACATAACCTAATGCAATACCGGCCATATTGACAAAAGTAAACAGATTGTATGACATCACACGTATCATCGGTAGCGTTCGGAAATCCTCGGGTTGTGGTCGGAAAGTGCATTGAAATTTGAATTTTATTTTAAAATTTGGGAGTAATTTCCAATGGAAACTGGTTTATTTCCTATTATTAGTAATTTTTGATATCATATTTACTATTATAAATTAATATCCAAGCAAAATATGAAATATGCGTGTACTCTATTCTTTTCCACATTTTCATTTAAAACTCAATGCTATCGAGACCATCACTTTTTAGCATCAAATCCACCCGACTATTCATCATATTATCCCGGTTATATAAAAGGAAAGACCAGAGGAGATTACAAAGCAATTTTTACAAAATAGGATATTTCAACAATAGCAAGCTTACATTCGGACTTGATCTGTAATACCAGTAATTACCTTTTTTTTGCTTACCGCTCTAAAATGTTATTATGACTTTGTCGTTTGTGTACGACCGGAAATTTATTATTCAAAGACTGATTGCCATGATATGAAAGTTATGTTGGGACAAACCCAAATAATACAGTAACAATGAACACATAAATCAGTCTGTTTAATTTTAACCAACAATACGCCGTACTATATTTCCCCAGTACATTTTTACCTTTCATAGATGTCGAAATGAGGAATAATTGAAGCCATCCTCTGATGTGAGATGTACTTTTCCCCCCTTTTTCTTCCCGTCTATCTATCCCTGGCACTCGAATTGAAATTATTTTTGCAGAAGGACTGGAAAATGTAATTTCGTCCTAGATTGGGCGCTTTCCACAGCTACGTGAGACTCATTTGTAACACCTGATTTAGCTGACCGTGCAGGGGCGTTACCTCCATAATATTTATTTTCTTGGTCGAGTTGAAGACCGTCAACTTTTAAGGATGACGTTGTTTGAATTCAGAACAACATAAGAGTGGGTAAGAAATGGAACATCCCCCCACCACATGTCATTACGGCTGGTCTTCACATGCTAGTTCACGTAACCTCCTTTTGGGGGGCAAACGAAGACATTTGTGTCGAAAGATTAGGAAATGAGAGTCATAACCAGATAGGTTTAGCAATAGTATAGGAACTTTATGGGATTTTTTGGGATTTAAAAATTACTTTCATATCCAAACAAGAAGGATCAATAAAACCACAAATTATTTAATATTGTCCACCAAAAAGAACAAATTATTCAGCTACTAGTTTCGGTACAAAATTACCATCATCAGGCTACAATAGAAATGTTAACAGTTGAGACAAAATACATTAATACTGTTGAAATAAGATTAAAAATTGACATTAATATTTTATTTTTATTTTTTTTATTTTTATTAATTTCATATATTTTTCGCCTCTATTATGCATTTTATAAAGGATTGCATAGAAACAATGAAACAAAATTAAATTTCTGTTCTACTTTGTTACTACTCCTCTTTTTCGAATGTCTGTTACGTCAATGATTGTAACGCGCACGTCTCCTCCTCTTTTCAAACGTAAATTTAAAAAGAGATGATTATTCGGTACGAATAATACCCCCCGATAATACACAATTTTTAGTTAATAGCCTTGGAAATTCGATTGGGGGGATTTTAAATAAATGGTAATGGATATAAATCAGTTCAATATTGGACGCACAATTGTCGGGGTTGTGTGTGTCTAGCATACGAAAATTGTGCTACAAAAGAAAAAAAATAATTGGGGGTAAGCGGACAATGATATCAATTTCACATTGTTGAAAGCAACGAGATAATTTGAATGGGATATAGAAAGTTAATTGCTTGTATACTTGACGTAATAGATATTGTGCGAACTTAAAGCTGTCGGCTTTTTGTTCGACCGTAATTCGATACGATACCGTCATAGTCCTCAATATAACTTGAAGGGTATGTACGATTAGATAGCTGCATTAAAAATATTACATCCACTATACAAAAAAAGAACTAAAGTGACCAACTATATCGATTGCTGTATCGTTAAAATTATTTACAACATTATTTATTACAACCGCTATTTGGTGTCGTGACTTGGTTTTATGATAATTATTTGTTTATTTATATTTAAAAATAAAGCAGCTCCTTTAATGATACGCTTATGATTTAAGTGGTAGAAAAAAGAAGAAATCAGATTTGTATATTGTGATTTAAAATATGAAGAAAGAATTATTACCTCAAATATTGGAATAGGAAGGATCTAATAGGTTTTTAAACATGCAAAAAACACACCAACCCCAAGTAATTTGGAATTACAGGTTGTCTCATTCTACAATTTGTCCAAAAAAGGGAGGTGCAGTTTCAAAATTTTTGAACTAGATCGTTGGGTATGTTGGTAGCGAGGGGTAAACTTCAAGTGGAAGTAGGTGTACACCGCAGTGGAAGTATGTGGAAGTTTGGTGGAAGTATGTGGAGGTATATGAAAGTATGTGGAAGTTTGATCGAAGTATGTGGAGGTATATGAAAGTATGTGGAAGTATATGGAAATATGTGGAAGTTTGGTGGAAGTATGTGGAAATATGTGGAGGTATATGGAAGTATGTGGAAGTATGTGGAGGTATATGAAAGTATATGGAGGTATATGGAAGTTTGGTGGAAGTATATGGAAGTTTGGTGGAAGTATGTGGAGGTATATGAAAGTATGTGGAAGTTTGGTGGAAGTATGTGGAAGCTTGTAGAAGTTTGGTGGACGTATGTGGAGGTATATGGAAGTATGTGGAGGTATATGGAAGTTTGGTGGAAGTATATGGAAGTATGTGGAGGTATGTAGAAGTATATATAAGTATATGGAAGTTTGGTGGAAGTATGTGGAAGTTTGGGGGAAGCTTGTAGAAGTTTGGTGGAAATATGTGGAGGTATATGGAAGTATGTGGAGGTATATAAAGTATTTGGAAGTTTGGTGGATGTATGTGGAGGTATATGGAAGTATGTGGAAGTTCGTTACAGAAATTAGACGAAATGCGGTGAAAATAACGAATTTAGTATTATTGGATAGGTCATTATACAGGGTGTTAATGAATAGGTGCTACAAACTGAAAGAGCGTGTAGAAAATGCGAAAATTGGCGTAAAATCTCCTGTCGACACGGGTCGTTGGAACTTTAGTTTTCGAAATACAGGGTGTTAATGTTACCATTACAACAGGTAAAATATCATAAAAATCAATGCTATTGAGTGTTTTCAGAAATTATAAATTTTTGTGCACAAGAGTTACCGGTTGGTAGATATCAGAGAAAAACTGATTTTTGTAACTTTAAGGCAATTTTTCACCATGACACCGAGCTTGGAGAACGGGGGAACTTTTTTTATTTGAAATGCACCCGGTACTTTGCTCAATTGACTACAGGCTTGTCCATTTATTTACAGGACTATAAATGTTGATTTAATTTCAATGGAAATTTTGTTACCGCCACCCTTAAACGTCATTATTTGATTTCGAAACGTGATTTCCTCGAGATTCTCCTTTTTCCCCCAATAAAGTTTTCAAACAATCGTCGGACAACCCTTGAAGCATCAGAGCAAAAAACTAACATAGATTGGTCAAGACTGACTTCTTAAGAGACAAGATGCTACAAGTCGATTTGTTTTCATTAGAAATCAAGTTCCAAATTCACTTGTTGAATGCGGAAAATCCAGGGAAGCGCGGATTAAAAAATAAAAAGGGGCTGAAAAAATATTTGATATGGAACTTTGCGAGATGATTATTTTTAGAATAAAAATTAACTTGAATTTCATAAATTGGCTTCAGTAAAATTAAAATTTCATGGTTTATAAATAAAAAAAAAATTTCGTCTCAAATTATTATTTGGTTAGTTTTTATAAAAAATATTTACTCAATCATGACACGCAGTTAAAATTTTAAAATAACCATTAATTTTCCGAACCGGTTAGATCACATGTATTGGATCCCGAATTATAAAATATTTATTTAAAAAAAAATTGAAATTCATTAATATAGAGATAGAAACTTGTTTGTATAATAGTAATATCACTGTATACTTTGCGGGTCTGCCATACAATAAAATAAATATAAAAAAAATATTTTTCACCAATATAACAGCATACAGTGTGTTCAAAAAGTAACGCATTAATCCATTATTAAATAAGTGTCAAATTTTTTATATTAATTTATATAGAGTGGACAAAAACGTAAATTTTATCCAAGAACTCCTACACCTACTAAGCCACTTTGGTATAAAGGTAAATGTATGTACAGGGTATCCCAAATTGGTGGGTTTTGCAGTGTATTTCGTCTATAGAAGATAGAAGAGAAGCAGTTAAGATGCTGTGACTTCTTTTTTTTGTTAAAGTAAATAAATCTTCAGTAACTCCCTAAACTTGGAAGATACAGGGCGATTATTGAAAACTGTCGAGAACTAGAAGGTATACTATAACTTCAATTAAGAAAAATATAAAAAAAACGTTAAATAAACTTTTGATAGATATAATATCGAAGAGTTCAGTGGCGCACAGAATTTTTTTGTTAGGAGGTTCACTAAAGGAAATATAATACAAACTTATGTTGTTTTAAATGGAACAAATATGTCATATCAGGTGAATGAGAATTCGAAAAGGAAACGAAAAACAGAGTGTCCCATTTAAAACAACATAAGTTTGTTTTATTGGAACTTTAGTTCTTTACGCCAGGTTATGTTTAAGCGACCAGGGGTCGCGACGCGAAAGATCTGACCGTTACGCGTTACGTTACGCTACGTTATGTTACATTGCTTCGTTATGTGCCTTGCTTTTGCGTGCTTGTGCCTCCTTAGTCTCTCTCTCGTTTACAAAGCAGCGATTCATAATAATAAATATGCTCCTGCCCGGATTCGAACCCGGGCCGCCCGCATGCAATGCGAGCATTCTAACCACTGAACCACCGATGCTATATTGAAATTCTATGCAAAGCTGGTATTCGCAGTGCTAGTGATCTACTTGAATTTGTTCGGATAAATTTTTACTATTATTTCCATAATTTTTTTTGCGCGATTAAGGGGTCTAGCTACTTTTCGAAATACAGGGTGTTGAAATTTTGAAAACTTGAATGTTTTAATTCGATAACTTCAAAATGGATGGATAAATTGATTTGACATTTGGCAGGTAGTTTTTAAATGTGAAAGGGCATATTTTGAAAGAAATTGTAGTTTGTGCAACTAGTGTGGATATGATGGCCATATCGCACGAGAACGAAGATGGAGCACGACGCCGTAGGCGGAGTGCTCAATCGTTCAAGTGCGATATGGACAATCCACACGAGTCGAGCAGTATATTTTTTCTACGACCCACTTTGGAAAAAATCTAGAAAATAAAAATTTCTATAAACTGTAATATAACTTCAAATTAAAAATTTAACAATTCAATTTTATGTTTCCACTAATTTTGTGGCAAACGAATGTCCAATTTGTATAATGCAACGGTTTCCTTTTTTAAATATACGATGCTGTTATAAGTAGATGTTGCCAGTCGGACTCCCTCATGGAGGGTACCGTACCATTATCTATAATAATGAATATTCTGCCAAATATTTCAAACATCTACCTGTTGTCGTTATTAATATCAAGCAGAATGATTATTTAAAAATAAAATTAACAATAAAAAAAATGCCTCGCGGGGAATCGAACCCGGGTCTACCGCGTGAGAGTCTGGTGTGCTTACTACTCAACCACCAAAAAATATGCAAATTGTTTATCTATAACGTCAGGTGTATTACATAACTTTTGCTTAAAAGGAACTAAAGTTCCTACCGTGTGTCCCGCGACACGTTCTACCTTTTTTTCCTTAGTGCGCCACTGAACTCTTTAATATTATGTCTATCAACAGTTTTTATAACGTTTTTTTTT
>CAJUYH010011837.1:0-10645 GCA_910591685.1 Galerucella tenella | reverse complement strand
ACGTATAAACTCCCTCCAGGATATATAAAAACCACTTACCCACAATTGTTGAATCAACTTATTGGTAAAAAGCCGGCAGAACCACGTTGAACGTTCCACACACCGCCATTCGCACATGCACACGGCTTCACGATTAGATTGGTTCTCTGGTTGTTCTGCGCATGCTTACACTACTGCTCAGGAATGACTGCGCAGCGACAAAGGCGGACTACCTTATCCGCTAAGTGGCACATAATCAAGGGGGGAGTGTTTGACGCGCGAGATTTAAAACATTAAATTAAATAAAATTAGCACGAAACATAGAATTTCAGCCAAATGTAGTCAAATTTGGTTAGGTACCAATGTTAGAAAGAGAAATTTATGTTATTTATTTTATTTTATTTCTGTTTTTTTTTTAATATTAGATTATCCATTCAAAAAAATAGCATGCTGTAATCGTAGGAAAATGCTAGTTCACAATCGAGGAAAAATTGTAATTTATATTCTTCAAAAATATGTTTATACAAATAAAAATGCATTACATTGTACCTAATATAGTAGCTAAACAATGATATAGTCAAAAGCGCTCTTATCGTGCAGGTTCAAAGGTCACTAACTGTATGTATCAAATCAGAGAACACAGAGGTTACCAAAATGTGAGATTACACTGATTGACGAATTTCCATTTTTTCTTTCATCAGTTTAAGTAGATGAATAGTACCATTGTTCTACTAAAATGTAATTCGCATGATAAAACTGCATTTGACTATACGAGATATGAATCTACCATTTACTAAACATAATAAAACTTATTTATTCAAGCAAAATTGTATTTATTATTTTTCCAACAATTTTGGCAAGTATTGCTGCAAGTAAAAATCCTCTAGGAGTAAAAGATTTGCTTTCCATGCATCGTCATACTCTATAACTGTGACAACCACTTCTTTCAATGTCCATATGCATAAGTAACATTTTTTCCTTTTTGCAATATGTAAGATACCTTGGATCTGATGATAATAATTATGAGTCATATTTATCATCAGACTCCCATCATCCTTATAGAAAATAATATACTTATCATTATTTTTTAACTTTTCGGATAAATGATCATTTCTGAATGTATATGGACATTTCACTTCAACAATTGCTTCCTCTTCATCAATCAATACATCAGGACTAGCACCAAGGAAACCAGAGCCATACTCCGGTAGGTTGAACATTTAAATTGTAGTATTGCTTTAAATGTTCTAGTGCATCTTTTTCATGTGTTCTACCCCACTGGATTGCTTTAATGCCCTCCAGATTATATTGACCTGAAAAGAATAAAACATTATTTATTATCAGGTGATTAAAATGAAATTAATCTTATATAGAAATTTGCTAAATGATAACGCTAAGAAATAAGTTAGGTGCTCTATTCTTAACTGGCACTGTTTGTAATTGAAGGTTCAAATAAGCTTAAAACATTGTATGTATAAGAAACACTCATATGAATTCAACTTGAATAGAAGCAACAGAGTTTTCACTCACCTAAAAGTGTCTTAAACAAACTGTCTGGGAACCTGTTTCTCTTACAAGCTGAAATGATGAGTCCAAAGTTGCTAGCAGTAAATCGAAACTTCCTTGCAAGATACCACTTCTCATTTGAAACCTGACCGGTGGTGGCAGCAGCAATGTCTTGTATTAATTGGTCATCAATATTACATTTTTCTTTAAAGACTACTACTTTATCCTTAGCATCCAAAAATTCTTGGGAAAAAATTATTTCTTCAATTACTGGGAAATTGCAATCTGTAGTAGAAGATTCTTCACTCAATTCTTGATTATTCAGTAACCAAGTCAAACCCACAGTATTTCCAAATGTGGATAACTCCTTCTTGAGTCTACGGATAGATTCTTCTGGTACTCCACCTTCAATCGCTGTATATGGCCTTGGCGGAAAAAGCTCTTCAGCAGTCTTCACAGGCTCCAATTTAGGGTTAGAAGCAGAGGGTACATTCCATGAACATATTTTATCTGTTACGGAGATGTTATAATGCCCAAAAAGTGCCAAAGTGGCAATATGATGGCATTGTATACCTCGTGGGCAAGTGCATGTTGCTGACTTTATTTCGCCACTTGTTTCTAAATCTAACAAAATCACATTAGTTTTATGTATAATATTGAAAAAGGAAATGTCATACCTATAACGACATCGTACGATTTATTTTTCATGCTAGCTAGCACTTCTCCTCTTATGATCATCAAATCAGAATCAAATTCCATTTTCTTCATGTGATTGGATTCAAGAGCATTTTCACCCTTCTTTAAAATCTTGTTATCGCCTAAGAAATCATTGATGCTTGAAAGCTTTAAGACATGTTTTGAAGCCATCTGAAAATAATAGAATATAGAAATTAAGAATACAGAATACTGTTAGGATGGTTTCAAATAAAATAAAATAACCAACATAACCTCAAAAGGTTTTCAACTTAATTGAGTAATTGAATTAACTCACCTTGACAAAAACCTATACAAAATCACTTAAACGGCACGTTTCTCTAACACAATATGGAAACTAAATGTCTTATTTTGCTTTTATAACGTTAAAAACACTAAATGAAAAATTCCTTATAGGACTTTTACATTGAAAGAGAGTTTGTTTGGAACCAGTCCAGGCTCCGCCCACCGTTGTGACGTAAGCACTTAGGCTGTCTATTATTAACAAAATATAAACGATGTCTCTGAATGGTACCTGGACAAACAAAAAACAAAACAGAACAGAAATGGCAAATGGCTGCTATGTTTATTGTTCACGGCGCACGGTACCGTTCGTTTTCATGTGCAGCGCATGCTCAGTCAGTACACTATACTGTGCCATGTTGACAATATCTGTTAAAATTCAATTTAAATCGTAAACAACACTGATGACTTCACATGTTTTGATCATTTTGAATGTTTGAGTAACTGAATTTAATGTCTACTGTTTGTAGTAATTATTCCAAATGCAGGTTGGGATTAATCACCTCGCAAAATAAAAATGAAAGAAGAGTAAATAATACGTTTATTAGTATTTTATCACCCCAGCGTATATAATAATTATATTCAACCGGCAACATTGAACAGAATAACGTTCTTCATAGGCAAAGAAGGGAGCAAGGAACAAAGATTAGGTCTGGTATACCTACATCTGGTAGCAGGGAAAGGAAATAAAATTTAGGTACAAACACAAGATACCCAGGTACAAAAACATTCAATTTGAATGTTTACAATTTACCCAAAATGTAGATTTTTCAGAGAGGTATAATATAAGATCTTGAATATTTTTTATCCATGAAAAAACGAATATTTATTTTATATGTTATTAATGAAATATTACTTTTCAAAGATTTAAGCAATATTTATTAAATATTTGATACAAATATTTTATAATAAATATTTAAAAAATATTTGTTTTAGATAACAAATATTTATAAAAGATATAAATATTTCTTTGATATAAAGAAAATATTTAGCGAATATTTGGTGCTATCGGGGTAAATAAACCGTCATATACATGTTGTTGTCCTGGCAACATTATTTTTTGTAGAAATGGGTAAAAAAATTAAACTTTACTAATATATTTCGATGACATTAAATCTAGATGTATTTTTGGATGCCTAACAGCTTATCCAAATAACATTTCTCAAAATTCATGAAAATAGGGGTACTTTAGACCTACCCCAAAATCCAATTTGTGAGAACTCCTCATATATTACGAGAGTTTCACTATAATATTTTTTACTACAAGTGCGACTCTTACTAGAAGCTTATTGTTCTGGGAGTAGCACGAATGAAAGAGCTAATATGGTTGAAATAATACCCTTCTTGGTGTGCGTCATCGATTGTTAATCTCCTTCCATCACATTACATAAGAAGAAATGGAAAAAATGCAGGTCTGTGATTGGGAGAATGTCAACTCCACCACGAACCTCAGGTAGACGAAAAAGGCCGGTCAGCTCCACACCGATTTCAAGCCGAGGGATTAAATAGATAAGAGGATAATCTTTATAGTACCATAAAATATTTTGCTGAGTTTATAATTTTTGAAGAAAATAATTCAGTTTGACATTTTGTATCATAGAAAAGATATAACCGCTGTTAAATAAAGTTAAAAAAATTATACAGCCAAACTTATAATACAAAAAAATGATGCAGCCTTTCTCACAAATACGTACATCAAATTGTTATATATTCAAACCTATTACGGAAAACGAGGATGCAGCCTTCCTCACAAATACGTACATCAAATTGTTATATATACAAATTTATTACGGAAAACGAGGATGCAAAATTATCAAACTCACCAGAGAAGGATAAATCGACTAATGAAATAATTTGGTACCGACACCCCAACTAATATCAACGAACATTAACATAGACAAGAAGGATCACTCTAAGCTCCTCCCCTCGTTATGCCTATCTCGCTCGAATATCGGATGCTACCGTATAGAGAGCACGGTAAGTCTCCTACGTGCGATATGCATAAACAGGTTGTACGTCGTAGGGATATGTAAAGAAATATACCAGTTGTCCTTTTGAGTGAGCGAATTTTCCTTTAAAAATAAAATAAACATTTGCGCACTTACTGTTTCTTTTAACAAGAAACCTTAATCAGGATTGCATTGAAAATTTTTTTGGTCTGGTAAGAAATTGTTGTGGAAACTCGAAAAATCCAACCCCAATTCAATTTTGTAGGGCATTCAAGAAATTATTTTCTCTAAAATATTTTAATGAGGTTGAAGGTGCCAATTGTATTAATGATATTAATACAGTTTTGCTCAATGTAACTCCTGATATGCTAGAGGAATATAAAAATATTGATGTACCTATATTGGCAAATAATAGCTCTTTAAAAGTTTTCACATGCGACTATAGAAATCTTTCAAGTACGGATGGCAATGCTCTAGTTTACATTTCTGGCTATCTATTAAGGAAATGTTTGTTGCAACACTCTTGTAGTGCTTGCACAAAGTATAATGATGAAAATACATTACCAAAAGAAGCGGCTGTATTTTTAGTGCATAAAGCATATTCGACTTCTAAAAACTATGGAGGTCTGAATGTACCTCCTAGTAATACTGTAGAATATGTTAAACAACTAGATATAATCTTTGTTGAAAATTTTAATAAAATTAGTTGTCACGAGAACGTTGGAGCGACCCTTAGAAAATTATATGAAAATTTACTATTTACACATCCTTGTGAAGAGTTTCCTCATAAATATTTTTTAAACCTATATATTAGGCTGCGGATTTATTTTACAATTAAATTTGCGAACCGGGATATAAAAAATAGATATTCTTCGAAACAATCGATGAAACCTAACATAAAATTGAATATCTTGAAATATCTTTGATAACCTATAGGTATATTTTATTTCACATTTACTTAAATACATTTTTTTTTAATTGAGTTGTTAACGGGCTACTCAGTATGAAAGACTTTCAAAATTCATAGATTTTAA
Source organism: Galerucella tenella (assembly GCA_910591685.1). Taxonomy (NCBI): domain Eukaryota; kingdom Metazoa; phylum Arthropoda; class Insecta; order Coleoptera; family Chrysomelidae; genus Galerucella; species Galerucella tenella. The sequence continues at coordinate 5,181 of CAJUYH010011837.1, read as the reverse complement.
TTCATTTGGTTAAACGCCTTTGGTTTTTAATGGTTCGTGTATCAATCTTCACAATTTTCGAATCGCGATAATTATTTTCCCCAGTACCCGTATTTTACTGTTAGGTAAGTTGGTACTCTTTGATGGCCTCGGATTTGAAACAACCTGTATACATTTTAAATTAGAATACCTATTTAAGTTGGCATTTGCAAACATTTTAATGTTAATTTTTATACCTACTAGTCCCATCTGTAGCTTACTACATTATTACTTTTTGATGTAACTTTTTTCCCTTCATTTTTGCTAGGTACCAGTTCTTTTTATATGTTTAGATTCACCAATTAAATATCCTGACGATATTCCCTTTTTTATTTTAATTCCCACTAAGCGGAATAAGTTAGAATAACAATTATTGCTAGATGTTTTTAAATCACCCTGGTAAGTGAACGTTTATTCGTTTTAATCTCTAGCGGTTTGCATGAACCTCGTATAACCACGAACACGTGTGCGGCTCCAGTAATTTGTCGAAATCGTCGGCGCGCTTCTGTAAGCTGGACATGAAAGTTCCGACGGAGAGTGACCCTTCTTGTCTATGTTAATGTTCGTTGCTAATATTTTGGGAATTTCCAACATTAACAGGTTTAACAGAATGTCATTAAAAGATTACCATGGTGGACTTGACCGGTGACCTTAATCCCCTAAAATAAAATTTCTACCTGAATTTATGGACGTGGTGGAGCTACCATGTAGCCCTGTGATTAATCATAATCAAAATATCACAATAATGAACCGTTTGAATGTTTTACAAACGTTAACCCTAATCTTTGACTTACAAAAATTTTATTTGTTGATGTTTAGATTACGCGACAGCGCAACCTATCAATCGGGAACTCAAAATACTATGAAGGCGTTACTTTCGTAGCGGCAATGTGTCTTACGTCTTTTTCTACTGTCACACTGACAGTTCTTGTCAGGTGTGTACTTTGTTGCTTATGCTCAAATATTATTTATTTGAAGTGAATATTAATTTTGTTATATTTATCTAAATAATACAAAAATATGCCTAGATACACGAAAAAAACATCGGCATTTTGGAAGCTCTGAAATATTTTCAGTTAGAAAAAGATGCCGGTAATTATTGATTTCATAGACTTTTCGAATTTGGCTGAATACGATATTGATGATTTCATTTATCAAATTTAAGGTTAGCTATATGTCAAAATAGCAAATAAAATAAGCGACATGCCGAAAACCCGGATATACGTCACAATCGATGACGCACACCAAGAAGGGTATTATTTCAACTAACCTAACTATAGTTGAAATATAGTTAAAATAATACCCTTCTCCTCATATTTTTGTATATTTAAGTAAATATAACAGTATGATTAATATTCAATTTTCATAAATAATAATTGACCGTAAACAGCAAAGTACAGACCTGTCAAGAACTGTCAGTGTGACAGTAGAAAAAGACGTAAGACTTATTGCCGCTACGAAAGTAACGCTCTCGATTGATAGGTTTCGCTGGCGCGTAATCTAAACATCAACCAATCAAATTTTTGTAAGTCAAAGATTAGGGTTAACGTTTATAAAACATTCAAACGGTCCATTATTGTGATATTTTGATTAGGATTAATCACAGACCTGCCTTTTTTCCATTTCTTTCTACGTAATGTGATAGAAGGAGATTAACAATCGATGACGCACATCAAAAAGGGTATTATTTCAACTATAATACCCTTCTTGGTGTGCGTCATCGATTGTGACGTATATCCGGGTTTTCGGTATGTCGTTTATTTTATTTGCTGTTTTGACATATAGCTAACCTTAAATTTGATAAATTAAATCATCAGGATCGTATTAAGCCAAAGCCGAGAAGGCTATGTAATTAATAATTACCAGCTTCTTTTCCTAACTGAAAATACTTCAGAACTTTCAAAATGCTGATGTTTTTTCGTGTATCTAGGTATATTTTTGTATTATTCAGATAAATATAACAATAAGATTAATATTCACTTCTCATAAATAATATGTGACCGTAAGCAACAAAGTACACACCTGATAAGAACTGTCAGTGTGACAGTAGAAAAAGACGTAAGACACATTGCCGCTACGAAAGTTACGCCTTCATAGTATTTTAATCTCGCGATTGATAGGTTGTGCTGGCGCGTAATCTAAACATCAACCAATCAAATTTTTGTAAGTCAAAGATTAGGGTTAACGTTTGTAAAACATTCAAACGGTTCATTATTGTGATATTTTTAATAAGATTAATCACAGACCTGCCTTTTTTTTCATTTCTTCCTACGAAATGTGATAGAAGGAGATTAACAATCGATGACGCACACCAAGAAGGGTATTATTTCAATTTTAATAACAATGACTAAAGCACATGGAGTAACGGATAGTTGAAATGGGCTATGAACCACTTTTCACCTTTCAAGGCACCGGGAGCCGATAGGATTTTCCCATCATTACTCCATTAACGATAATACGAAATTCTACTACATTCTAAAATTAGTCAGAAGGAGTTTAGTACCGGGTTATCTACCCAGAAGCATCGAGAATGCCAATAGCAAATAATACACCAGCTTAACAAGAAGCGAAGCTTCCGTTCCTTTTTTTGTATGCGCATGTCTGAAAGGAGCCATTTTTGTAATAAGAGACCTGTTATACTTCACTTTTGTCGACCAATTATAACGCCGATATTTGAAAATATTATAATTTTCTCAGTGTATTTACTAAGTTATTTGGTCTCTCAAGGTCATACATTTTTGTAACCAAAACATCAAATAGATTGCGTTGGGCTTCGCTTCTTGTTAAGCCAATAGTAATAAACTTCATTCCAAAAGCTGGATAAAGGGACATAACAAATCCCAAATCCTTCAGACTAATTAGTCTAACATCGTGTAACATTTTGCTTAAAACGGGGAAGAAGGCTATAGATAATCATATTAGAACGGAAATCCTAAAGGGAATACCTCTCCACCCGCCTGAGCATGCCTATCGGGCAGGCGGATCCACGTAGATTATGATACAACTGACAGAGGATATCTAGAGGTGCTCTAGACAACTAAGAGCCCATAGTATGTGCATTTTTGGATATAGAAGGATCATTTGACTATACTCCACGTGAGACTGTCAAAAAAGCATTAAATAGAAGAGATGTGGACAGCACAATAGCCTGACGGTTAGGTGTGGTTAGGCTGACCTCGGAATATCCTGCTGAGGATATGCCGATGATATTGTCATAAAAGCCAGTGGGAGATTCGAACACACCCTTTGTGACATCGTCCACAAAGATTTGAACTACAAAAATAACTGGTGCATGCAAGTGTGACATGCCATAGACCCCACCAAAACCATCTTAATAGCCTTCGCTGAGAAAAGGAACCTCAACCGTAAAACCATTAAACGAGATAATAAATGTCAAGTATATATAGGTTTGATTCTAGACAATAAAGTCCTGCGAAATAAACAAAAAAAGGAAATAATATACTAAGTATAAATGGCACTATATATTATAATATGTAATGTTATGCAGGTATCTAGCAGGGAGAAAATTGAGGTTGTAGCCCAAAAATTCTGAGTTGGATGTACACTGTACCAATTATCACTTATGGAGCCGTTGCGTAGAGTGATAGAGCTAGTCTATTGATGACGAGAGAAAGCCTTGCGGTTAAAGAGGTTCTCATCCCACTTCAATAAATGGTGATGACATCATTAAACACCAACCTGATGAATGTTAGGTTGTAAATTGAAATCAAAAATCGAACTTTTAAAACCTATCTTTAAATTCAATGAATAGCAAGTAAGAGGGTGGATTATTTTGAGGGGCTCACTCTGTATGAAAATTTGTAATTCTTCGTTTAATTTCAAAGTTATTGCTCAATTGATGCAAACATTTTTGAAAAGGTGGGGTTATTTCGATCTATTAGGTATTATTTAAAGATATTACCTTTTTAGAATATTATAAATAGTTTATCAAATTCAGTAAAAATCAGGACAGTCATTGTCTTTTGTTTAATATCTTTATAATGTACCATCTAGTACATCTGAGGAAGTGGGAGTGTATTCATTAATGATAACACAAGTTCTGTAATTTCATTGTAATCAATCATTGTAAGGTATTGGTCAATTGTTAAAGAGTTTAACAAAGTTACGGCCCATGGTCATCAATTGTCTATAAACCTCACAAGGTGAATTTGCTTAGTTATATTTAAACAAATACTTCCAATAACATCAGATTTGGTTGGTTTGTGTTGGTGTTTAGAATTTCTACTGATACCTATACAGTGATTTGAACATCAAATTTTTGATATTTGTTTCATATTTGAAAGGTAAGAAATTTAAAAAGCTCCAATATTCTATTCGAATACTATAAACGAATACATTTTCATTTTTATAAATTCATTAATATAAATTATAAAATCATGTTTGATATTTATTTTTAAAAAAGTTTTATCCAATCACTCCATTTTCATTGAATAAAATCAATAAACAATATATATTATAACCTACATCTACTATTCAACCGGTTTCACAAATAATATTTGCATCGTCAGGGAATTGATACCTATACATGAACCAGAACCATCCATTAACTTTTTGCTTACGGGTTGCCCTTGTAGTTTGCACCTGTGTGAATATATCTTTAAATTACAAATAATAGCTATTCGTTAAATTTATGGTTTAAATAGTAGGACGCATTGCGAATTCTATTTTGAAAAAAAGGAAATTTTAACTCTTCCCGCTCTAATCATTTTGGAATCCGTGTGTTTGGTTCACCAATTCATAGTTACCCTATTAAAACAAAAAAAATTCAGTATTTACTTTAATAATACCCATCTCTCCTCTGGTGAATAATTCAATAGCCTAAAAAATTATTCAATCAGTTACCTTTAGAATTAAAAGTGGCAAATACATTTAATAACTCTAAGAGTTCATCCATACCTCAAATGTGGTTAGAATCCAAATGAAGGGTTCAATGAAACTCAAAGTCAAACCACAATATATTTAATGTCCGTTGGGACTCAAAACTTGCAACTAGTTTCGGTAACAATTAACATCATCAGGCTGTATGAAATTTCACAACTGGAAGGGTGAGATCATCACTGTCATCAGTCCATAAAGTAGTACTTTTAAAAAAAGATAAATATTTAATAAATTGTGGAATGAAAAAACCTCAAACAAACTTAA
>CAJUYH010011836.1:0-10645 GCA_910591685.1 Galerucella tenella | reverse complement strand
GTAAAATTTCTTTTTTTATTGTTTTGTGAGTATTTTCGTTTTTTTTTAATTAAAGTGCTTTCGTTTATTTTGTGAATTTTTACAGGTTGTTTACTGGTGATATATCTATGAGATATGCTGGTAATAATTAGTAAGTACATTCTTAAAAATTTTTTTTTAGTTTTTTTCAAATAAGTTTGCATTTTTTCCAAAACATGTTCTATTTAAACTCCCAAATATGAAATACTATCAAAACTATCAGGACATTTATTACCTACATTTAAATTAACGTTTCGATTTATACTTATAGATCATCATCAGGATTTAACATTATTTGTTTATACAAAACTAAATTGAATGTAGTTGAATAGGCATACTGAACCAAAATAAATATAAGTCTGTTTACACATTAGATTATCATTCATAGCATCGATTGCACGTTTAAAATTTTGATTTCCTTGTTTTGCTAATCGATATTTAAATTAATATTTTATTCCAATTGTTTACACGCGTTGATAATAATATTTTGAGTTTGACGTTAAAAAAAGTTATTTTAAATTTGTATTGTTGTTTATTTCGATAGTAAGTAAGCTCGTACCATACGGGAAACTTTTTTATTATCAATTTTAGGAGAAAAACTGATTCTCCATAAAATGTTCTGCATGTTCTAAAACCAGAAATAAAATCATCAGATATCAATTTTTTTCAGTATTATACGAGGTTTTTCAAAAAATATGAATTTAACTCAAGAGTAAAGTACCTTTAAATTTGACAATATCGAAAAATGTAATAAAGAAAGTTGATCAGAACTGAAAACTACGTTCAAATATGCAATTGCATCCATTTACATTTAAAAAATAGGTTTTGTGCTTGTTTAATATTGTTTCTATTTTCTTAATAACGCTACCATATTTACGTAAAAATCTAACTCGTTCTGACAGTTACTGTCAAACATTTGTAGCTATCAAACATTCATTAGTTTGTCAGAGCATCCTATATTACACGTAACTACAGTAAAATTTGCATTATTATTGTATCTGGAAATAAATTTCAAAAAATAATACCATATAAATGGATAAAATCTTATATTTCAACGTAGTTTTCAATTCTTATCAACTTTTTATTTATAACATTTTTCGATATTGTCAAATTTAAAGGTACTTTACTCCTGAGTAAAGTTCATATTTCTTTATAAACCTCGTATATAATACTAAAAAAAATTGATATCTGATAATAGTATTTTAGATTTTAGAGCATGCAGAACTTTTTATGAAGAATAAGCTTTTTTCCTAAAATTGATATATATTTTTAAATAAATTTCTAGTTATTATCAATAATATTTGACTGAAAATTAACAAAGCACCTAAGGCTTTAAAATTTAAAAATATTAGACTAAAGTGGAAATGATATTAAAATATTTCTCTTGCCCTACCTATATTTTTTTTATTTTTTCTCTTATTTTTTGGGAATCAAACCACAATAATGTTTTTTATTTTTTTTTAATTCGACGTTTCGGTAGCGTTCCAGCTACCTTTGTCAAGATCAACTTATGATAAAATAATTTTTGGTCCCTATCTGACACAACGAAAAAAATATGACAACTAGACAATCAATAATATTTTGAAGTTTGACACTACAAAACTTTGTTGTCAAATTGTATTAAGGTCCAATCATAGCAGATCACATCTCTGGTAAAATGTGAAATAAAATATTTTATTTTATGACATTCCAAATATATGATAGTCTACTAGAAATGGAATCCAGTGAAGTGCACGTTCCAGGAACGGTTTTTATTGGGATAGCGCTTTTTTTCGCTTATTTTGGAAATGTTGTTAATAAAACGCGTTTGTTGTTACTTTTTTGTGTATGATTATTTTTGTTTTCAAAATATGTATGACTCAGTTTGGTGATTTTGTGTATTGAAGTGTGTATCGATTAACAACTATTGCAATGATAGAAATCATAAGAAAGCCAGGATAAAAACTTATGATGCTATCCTGATAACGCAGGTAATTGATTATTGGAAATTTATCTTTCTAACATTGGTAACCAAATTTGACTACATTCGGCTGAAATACTAGCTACACATTTATCTGCATTTAGTTGTATTAAAGCACTTTCTTTGATTTTTCGTCTTTTTTTACTGTCTATTGAGATGTAAATTTAGAGAGACGGAAATTAATAAGAGGCCAAAGCCAAACGTCCAACCTTAGTTGTTATAGTGTATTTTTATCATATTGATATCTGAAGAGTTCACTCTATAAATTCAAAACCGTGTATGAAACACTTCAGGGTGATTCAAGGAATTAAACAGTATTGTATTATGTAGTATTTTTTAAAAACTTGCAGGTGTTGTACCTAATCAAAATTCCATTTCATCAGAATCTGACGAATCTTCAACTACAAGATTAATTATTATACAATATGTCCCCCTAAAAGTTGGAATCATATGGAAAACTTTTTTATTATTGATTTTAGGAAAAAAAGTCATTCTCCATAAAAAGTTCTACCTAGAATACAGTTATCAAATATCAAATTTTCCAGTTGTATACGAGGTTTGTCAAAAAATATGGATATGTCGAAGCTTGGTATGATGTTAATTTTATAACTTAGAGTGTTTGAATGTATTTTATTATTTGCAAAATAAATGAATATGCACTTATTTCGCGTTTTAAATGTAAAATTATTAAAAACATGGAAAACCTAAAATATTTATCATGTGTTTCGTAGTTAATATTTCAATTTTTCTATACATCTGCTGATGTTGTAGATATACCTAAGTACCCATTTTCCAGTCAATCAAAACAGTATAAATTCTTTATTAATATTTGTGCTATAAATACCATAATGCAAAATAGTATAATCATCTCGGGAAATACCATCTATTTTTATTGTCATTTATTTATTTATTTACAAGAATTCACGAAGCATCGGTTTTAATCATTATTATGTAAATAACCAACCATTTTTTTATGTCTCTATTAAAATTCATAGTTTAAACTAAATAATAAAAGCATGTATGTTTCAAGAAGGTGCAGAAAATCAAATCATTAAAATTTTATAACATAACAAATTAAAGAACATTTCACAATATTTCGTTGATTCGGCTCTTGACTTAAATAATTTAATAATAAAAGTTTATAAATCCCTGACTGTACAGTAAACAGTAATATATCCGTAGTCGGATATATTTTGTTTGTTTGGATATTAAAACATACATTTAATTTATTTAGTGAGAGAAAATCACTTAATTTTAAAAAACAAATTCAACTTCTATTTATTAATTAAAATTGAACAAAGTGAAGGCAGAAGCAGAGGTCCGTGCATTGAATCCCTCCCGCCCTGTCAAGAATTTTTTTTATTATTTTCTTTTTCTTATTTTCTGATATAGTCCAGTAACTGAAGACCTGAAGAGGCCAAAATATTGGGGAAAAATAACATTGGCCACTTTTTGCAATGTCCTCGACGGGCGAGAACGGGGTTTAAGGTACACATATTGATACCTACGGATATTCCCACTACAATGAACTTTAAATCATCGAAAAATATTGATTTTTGACCGAGTTATGGAAGAATTTTTCCGCCGGTTTACAAGTTAATCTTGTAGACGGTAGCATTTATAGAGGTAGTGCAGCTGCGTAAGCGAGGGGACGTTTGGATGCGATTATCTCGAAAACTATTGCATTTTGGAAAAAAATGATGGGGACTGTTTTTGTAGATAATTCAACGACCTTCAACTTTTACCTGAACAAAAATTTTCCAAATTGCATATTTCGGGAGATAATGGCGGGAAACCGTTTTTTGGGGGGCTTAGGTTCCATTTTGGACCCTTAGCCAAGGCGCAATCTTGGAGAACTTTTTCTCCCTTTGAATTTCCTGTCAAGACCTACAAATCAAGCCAAAAAAAATTATTGGACAAATATATTGATAGGTTTGCCCCTTCAGTTACTGGACTAATATTGTTATAAACAGGTACACTTTGACCTGTGTCAGTTGGTCGGAAAGCGACTTTGATATACTGTATACTTTCTTCGATAATTTTCCTTGCCCTCTTCGATGAATCTCAATTATTTTCCTTCCCCTTCTCGATAAAATATCGAATAGTTCATTTTCCTTCCCCTTCTCTGTTGATTCACCATTGCGTTGAAGAAATTAAAAATAAGAAAGGGACATTCCGTTCAGTTACCATTTTTGCCGATACCTACCCAATCGGAACTGAAGGCACTTGATTCCCTAAAGCAGGTCAAATCTAAGCTAGTATGGGATTGTAAAGGTACCTTAAGCGCACTTGGAGATCATTGCAATATGGTCACAGGGAAGTGGGTGGCTCAGAAACCTCTTGAATGGTGTGTAATTTCACCAGGACAGAGATAGATAACAGTTCAGTAGAGGACATTCGCTAAATTTAACGTCAAAGATAGGAAAATTTTACCGTCGCAGCTTTTTCTAAGAGATAATTTATCCATAGAAGAAAAAATAGTGTACCTAACACGTGCCTAAAGTGACTTTTCCGCACGCGATTGCTGGCCGAACTCCGCTAAAGCGTCGTTCGGCCATCTGCAATAGCGTGCGGAAAAGTATCACTTTCCGCACTAGTTAGGTAAACTACTATAAAAATTATCTATTCATTGCTTATAGCTTGTTAGTATTTTTTGTAGGCAGCTTCCAGGCTGATTGGCTACTTAAAAAAATGGGCTGGAGAGGGCTACAATAGATTTGAAAAGGTCGCAGTGGAATAAGCCGATTAGTCACCTCATCAAATCTAATCTAATCCCCTTCTCTGGTTTTTAATACTATTTAGTGTTTCTGAATCTTTTTCCCAATTCAAATTATAAATATAATATAAACTCTTCTCTCATTGGGGGGAGGCTTTCTGCAGCTAGCCGCTAGGCAATGTAATCTGAGTGAAAGACAAAAAATGTGTAAGCCTCTTCTGTATCTGTATCTGTAAGATTTTGAAGGGTGGGTGACCCCCACAGCATTTAGGCCACAATTGGCCGATTGTGCATCCTTCTGAGGTTCAGACTTCCTTCTATTTCGTCATCCAGCCTTGTGCTGGCTTGTGTTAGTCTGTACTCGCTGAATACAGAAAACCTAAATTGAGAGAGTGTCGGACATTCACAGAGAATGTGTTCGACAGTCTCATCTTCCTGTTCACATCCTCTACAAAGTGAAGTGTCAGACCCAGTCTGTAGAGGTGTTTTCGTAGGTGGCAGTGACCGGTCAGAATACCTGTGGCTGTCCGAAGGTTCTGTCTGATCATAGTCACGTATATTTTGGCTACTTTCCTGTCTGGATACTGCAGCATTTCCTTGGCAAGCCTGCAACCTTCTGCATCGTCCCATCTACCCTTCAATTTTTCAAGGGAGTGTTCCTTTATTAGGTCAATCATAGCCGACGCCGACAGATCAATTAAAGTGCCAGGTCCCAAGAGTTTTTGGGAGGCTGCTTTCCTGGCTAGTGAGTCGGCAATGTGGATACTTTTCGATTTACTGTGGCCCTTGATCCAGCCTAGAGTGACTTCGTTGTTGCTACAGGCTTCGATCAGGGACAGGTGACACTCCAGTACTAGGCCTGATGTGATTCTTGGTCTGTTCATGGGTAGTAGTGATTGTCTACTATCCGTAAGGATGTGAATTTTATTACCTGTGGTGTTTCTTTTGGTAATATCTTTTGCGACGATGTAGATGGCAGTGAGTAACGTTTCTTATTATTATTATAGTAGTACAATAATGGAACTAGCAACATAATGGGTTATTTCTCCATTCTTTGTTGTCGAAAATAATATAATTATTATTATACACTTGAAGAAAAATACTTCATATCTTTTATATTATAAAAAATGCATTTGAACGAAATTACGTCTCCGTGCTGTACATTATAGTCTCAAGGATTAAGGTTATTAAAATTATATTACAGAAAACTTAATTTCAACGAATCGTTTTTTGTTAAATTTTACGGTTCCGTGAATGATGATGTAAATTCTAATATCTAATTGACTTTTTTATTCGTTCATAATAATAATCTTATCTTTTCATACATCTATATTAGAAGTCACCTAAATAAAAAAACGTCATTAAATATTTAAATAGAGACATATATTTATATCCGATTATTTGCTTTTGATGACTTTTTTAACGTATTTCTAAATCTCACCGCAGACCATATTGAAACTTATTAAATAATGAAGGCGAATTATCCAGGAACTGAAATATTTGATGTACAGTCAAAGTCAAATAAAGCGCACAAGACAAAGACAAAAATTCAATTAGTTTCAATGATTTATGGTAAGCCTTCGCTACAATGTCTTAGAAATACTTCAATTGTGACCTAAAAAACGAAGATTTGTTTGATGGGGATAGCAGAAGTTTAAATAATGCAGTCTCAACCTAATCTATATCTAGTCTCCATGCTAATCTAGTTGGGCGTTTCATTTGACTTTGACAGCTTCTTCCTCTAGGGGTCACAGATTTCCTTGTAGTCTTTGCGACTCCGCAGAAGGGTTCCGATCCAATGAATGGCCATGTCTAGATTAGATTAGAATTGGAGTGGCTCTTTGTCCTATCCCACTGCGACCTTTGCAGATCTATTGTGGTCCTCCCTATATTTAGAGCTCAATATCTAGCTTTATTCTTTTTATTAGACCTAATAGCCTGGATACCGTAGCTCTCTGCCCTCGGTTTTTCTTCTCCGAAGGCATTCGCACTCACAGAGTATGTGCTCCGCGGTTTCTTCTTCTTCCTGGCAGAACCTGCATAGGCTGTAATTTGCAAGGCCAATTGTGTGCATATGTTTCCTCAGCCTACAATGTCCGGTCAGCATTCCCACCATCATCCTCGTCGTTTCCCGACTTTGACTTAGTAGGTCGTGTGACAGTTTTGTCGAAGGGCTTGTCTAGCTGTCTAGCTGGCGGATAAAGCCAGATCTTTGCCTTTATGAAACTCGTGTCCTAGAACCCAGGCTATCATAACCTTGCACTGGCCTCCAAGTTTGTATATGAGACACCTATGCAATCCCATACTAGCTTAGAGATGACCTCTAAGTACAGTGGACTATCTGTAAATATGGCAACCGAACGTTATGTCCATTCCTGCCTATTAATATCCTCAGAAAGGCTTATTGGAATACATTTATTTTAGCACTAAGTACAATTCCGGCTGCTACACACGTGTACAGAACAAGAAAGATTTAGTCAAATACGCAGTCTTATCATGCGGGTCATACGATTCAACAAATACATACTCACGGTTTTTATTTTCTTTTATTAGAGAGTTGTTGGAAACACGAATTAGGTTGTGTTCAGTCCATAGAGTAATAAATAACTCTATGGTCCAGTCTAGTTGTGTCACAGATGACACAGATAACCTACAAATTGTGACATATGAATATGGAACATGAAATAAAGTCGGGATAGTGCACTGCAGTAATCACGCACAAATAAGGACAAGCAGAAGCACTAACCTTAATATGTAATGTTTTCCTTATTTAAAACATCAAATGCGCATGCGTATATGTCACTATAAGGGCAGCACTATTACTGCTTGACCTTATAAAAGTTCCAATAACTCTTTATTGCGTTTAATCATAGCTACATCCTCAATCAATCTGCTAGCGAAGTGGCAATTCAGCACGCGTGCTTTGAAACGGATACCCATCCTCAATCCTGTCAATTCAGTCTGCCTAAATGTTATCGCACATGCGCATTGTCATTGTTATTTTAAGGTAACGAGGTTATTAAAAAGTTCAACCTGTGATTATTCTTGTAAATAAAAGTAGTCACTACTTATCAAAGACAACAAATGAATATAATTACGATATTAGAAAATAATGTATGTTTGTTTACAAAGATAATAGAATAAAATAGGGTTAGGGTACCTAAATTATTTTCCCCATGATGAAATGCGCATGACACAATTCGGCACGCACCGAAAAAGCTTGCAGCTTGCACTTCCAAGTCGGCGCGCATGTCAGCACGAAATTGAATTGAGGATACTTACGTTTAAACGTCATTGTCCCAGCACGCGTGCCGAAGTGCCACTTCGCCACTAAATTGATTGGGGATGGGCCTTAACTTCCAAATAAATTCCGTAAGATGAATAAGACAGACTTATGTAATTTTGACGGGAGAAAAAAGGATAATGTATTTAGTTTTCAGCGATTCTAAAAAGTCTTTCACCAGCGAAGTTTTCTATTCAAATCTCAGTTATGTCACTTTGACAAATCAAAGTGACAATATGAATAATAAGAAGCAACTTTCCGGTATTTTGCATCCTTAAGCAAGAAAAATGGTACTTAATCTGATAGATTATTTCGAGAATGAATGAAAAAGTGGAAATTCGTCAACCAGTGTGCAGGAAACATCAACCATTATTATTTTCTCCGGGTATATTTGTAATCTCACATTTTGGTAACCTCTGTGTCTTCTGATTTGAAACATATGTGTTCTTTGAACTCGCACGATGAGAGCGCTTTTGACTATATCAAATCTAATTTTTAATAGAATCTAATTTGAACGGGTATAGCTGTAATCCTGATTCTAAAAATATTTTAATATAAATCTAAAGATACCGCTATACAACAAGCATTTTTTAATTCAATGACATGGTGGATATGCAAATGAAATTATCAAAAATCCACACAAACTGTTCAATACAAATGATGACAATATCCAAACCATCAATATCTTCAGGAGACAATAAACTATATGGTCGGGTCGATGACATAAAGTCGATGTGTATTATACAAATTATGTTGTAGTATTGGGTACCAATAAGTCGAGTTGAAATAAAATTGGGAAATACAACTAGATGTATTATATCTACATCTACATGTTATCTTACGTGATGTATTATTTAAGGTGGAGTCGTGTAACAGCAACTAAATTAAAATGAATGTAAGATTAGAAATGATAAATTTTATTCTTACAATATACAGAATGAGTTTTTAGGTCGATAACATCGTTATTATAGAGATTATTATCACAAAAGGTATATACAGTGTCACCCCCATATATGCACCATATGGGAGGGAGACTTATTTATTAAGAGTTATTCGACAAATAGCACCAATGACATGCACCAAAATTATTTCGCGAGACGTATGTCTTCACCACCGTGGTGTATATACAATTTTTTCAACTAGTAGCCAAATTTAAGACAAAAATTAAAAATAATTCACAAGCGCACCACGAGAAGCGTTTACCCCGTCGTCTAACTGACAAGCACACTGTCAGTTTTCCATATATTATGAACGTAGTGTGGATTTATGCAACAACATTTAACAATTATCAATTAGCATTTAACAATTAACATTTATCAATTATAAGTTGAACTACTCATTTCACTATGACTCATTTATGCAGACAATTAACAATTACGAAGTTGGCAAACTTTTAACTTTCTTAAATTAAATGTACCGAATTTTCATCTAGTGCGCAACTAGTACGCAGATCCTTACTTTTTTCATAGAAAAGCGGTTGACTTGGGGTTTTCTTGGGTGTTTGTTAATTTTCAAGTTGTACTAATAAAAGAAAAAGAGTCTTCAATTCTACTATACATCTTCAAAATTGTTCCAATGCACAAATAGACATAAAAATGTAGGGTTATTGTAACTAGAATCTCGGGCTTTTGCGCATGCTTACTATTTTCTCCTAATTTATAATTGTGTCTGCATAAACGATGGCAGTTTCACTAATTGTTAAATGAAAAATGTTAATTGTTAAATGCTAATTGATAATTGTTAAATGTTGTTGCATAAATCCAAATTACTCGTTATGTCATTATAGTCATTTTTGGTTGAGTGCGAATTTTAAGCGAATGGCATTTTTATTCAAAAAATTTCATCTTGATAGGTATAATTTCAAGTAGCAAATATGTTAAAGACAATCTCCTGGGTGTACAAAATTATGTTGCACAAGTTTTTGTCAAACTACTATCCCGATAATAGAGAAATTCAACTCCTCAGTTGGCTAGAAGAAGCAATAAATGTACTTCACTTATAGTAGTGGAAAAAAGTTATTCCTGGTAAAAGTTTGTGTATTTCTTATTGCTGAAAACCTACATTTTTGAAATTGAGGGTACACTTTACGCCTGTCTTAAAATCGAATTATTAAAGGTGGAGTCGTGTAACAGCATTAACTGAATTAAATTGAATGTAAAATTAAAAATGATTTCCCGAAATTTTTGAATATAAGAGTTCTTTACTCCTGTCTCAAAATCAAATTGTTGAAGGCTCCTGGTATATTAGGTGTGTTTTATTTTGCTGGTGTATGTTAAGTTTTAGACGATGAACAAGCTTTTATCAAGAATAACTTTTTGTTGAAAAACCCGGAATAAATAAGTATCGCATATATGCTTGTTGAAAGAAAAATATATCGATATTCACAGGGTGACCAATGGAAAGTACTCGATGGGAAGTGATATTACGAACAGTTTAATAAATTACGAAGAAAATGAGAAAAAAAGAGTTTAGTTCTGTCTGTAACGTCCCATTTATTATTTCTTCATTTCTTATTAATTTCGTTTGAATCTTCCTTTTATTTTATTGTACTTTTTTCTCGGTATTTGAAAAAAGTTATTCAACAAAATCAATGACTTAATATACAATACTATATTTAAAAAAAAAATAGAGGCTCTCAATTGTTATCAATGTACCGGCGGGTGTAATT
>CAJUYH010011835.1:0-10646 GCA_910591685.1 Galerucella tenella | reverse complement strand
ATAAGCATCTCGGTGAAGGTCGTTTTATATCGGGATCCTATACTATATGTTTCAAAGCTGAATGTTAGAAATATTTCTTTTTCACTGCAGTAGTACACTTATGTAACTTTGTTGATTTATTATTTTTTCAATAAGAATTTATCTGAACAATTGTCAAATGACCAAAACGTATTTGTCGTGGGGTATTTGAATTTCCTGAAGCAAAAAACCGACAAAAAACTATGTGATCTGAAATTCCATAATTTTTATTCTCCCTCAGTATCTACGCAAAGTATGATGATTTATCATTATTTTTTGGTTCAGAAATTTATACTCATTGTCCAATAACCTAAACGAATTTGTCGTGAAATCTCCAGATCTTCATGAGCGGATAAAAGAAATAATCCAATTTCTCAGTGATACACCTAGGTAACTGGTAAGTTATAATTTTTTTCATCCAAAAATATACTGAACATTTGTCGAATGACCGAAATGTAATTGTCGAGAACACAGAACAAATGTCGCGCCATTAATTTTTTTTATAGGAGGTGGCTCTGCTAACTTAATATTAAGTTGGCAGTGCCACTCACAAATAAACATCAGATATCATCACAATTGATATAAATAATTGTAGAGTATTTATTGAAGTCCATCTGACGTGAAAAAATGCAAAAATATATTCCTTATAGCATTTTTTTGGTAAAAATTTATTATTTTTTACGCACCGAATGTTGATTTATCATTATTTTTCGGTTCGGAAATCCATCTAATTATTTTTATGGTTACATTTTACATCAGTTTTCTTGTAAATACCAATACTTGACCAGGAAAGCCGAATTCGGTATTTTCAAAGATGAGAACATATAAACATTAATTATTACAAGTTTTTATTATTTTTAAATTGTTTATTAAATGAAGAAAATAAACTTTGAGGAGTAAATCGAACCCATTATTTTATTACATTTTTTTTACTTTTTAGGGTACTTTAAATAAAAGCTTGTTTTTGAAAAAGCTTTTTATTTATAATCAACACACGTAAAATGTCATTCTACTTATCCGCTGTTGCCAAAAATGAGAAATTTCTTCAAAAACCAGGAAATTCCAAGAAAAAGGTATATGTGAGGATTTTTTGCGTTTTTTTACGTCAGATGGATTTCGACAATTATTCGTAACAATTTTGATGCTTTTTGATATTTATTTATGGGTGGCACTGCTAACTTGATATTAAGTTAGCAGAGCCACCCCCTATAAAAAAAATTAAGAGCGAGACATTTGATCTGTGTTCACGACAATCACATTTCGGTCATTCGACAATTGTTCAGTACATTTCTGGATGAAAAAAATTATATTTAACCAAGTTACAAGTGGGTATAACTGAGAAATCGGAATATTTCTTCCATTCGCTCATGAAGATCTGGAAATTCCACAGAAAAAACGTTTTCATCATTGGACAATACGTTTCATATATTCCTAGTTACATAAGTGTACTACTGTGAAAAAGAAATATTTGCATCATTCAGCTTCATTTGTTCTGTGTTCACGACAATTATATTTCGGTCATTCGACAAATGTTCAGTATATTTTTGGATGAAAAAAATTATAACTAACCATAAGTTACCTAGGTGTATTACTGAGAAATCGGATTGTTTCTTTTATCCGCTCATGAAGATCTGGAGATTTCACGACAAATTCGTTTCAGCCATTGGACAATGAGTTTATCAATTTCTGAACCAAAAAATAATGATAAATCATCATACGTTGCGTAGATACTGAGGGAGAATAAAAATTATGAAATACGTTTTGGTCATTTGACAATTGTTCAGATAAATTATTATTGAAAAAATAATAAATCAACAAAGTTACATAAGTGTACTACTGCAGTGTAAAAGAAATATTTCTATCATTCAGCTTTGAAACATAGTTTTTTTGCTTCTGGAAAATAGGAAGTTGCTTAAAAATACTTTATAATCGTCAATAATGATATGGAAAACACGTAAAATGTCATGATACTTATGCGCTGTTGCCAAAAATGCGAAATTTCTTCAAAAACCAGGAAATTTCAAGAAAAAGGTATATATATGCTAGAAGGAATGGATTGTTTGTGTTTTTTTCACGACAGATGGATTTCGACAATTACTCGACAATTATTCACAAATTTGATGCTTTTTGATATTTACTTATGGGTGGCACTGCTAACTTAATATTAGTTAGCAGAGCCACTCCCTATAAAAAAAACTAAGAGCGCGACAAATTTTTTACGTTCACGACAAATTCTCGGCAATTATCCGACAATTATTGGAATAGGTTTTATCGATTTATTTGCAAGTGGCTCTAAAAAATACTAATATCATTAGAAAATATTCCTGAAAATACAGAAAATTTCTGTTTTTCTTAATCGCATATTTTCTTATGGAAATAGAAATGCAGAACTTTTTATGAATTTTTTCCTAAAATTAATAATAAATTTTTTTTCCATATGATTCCAACTTAGGGGGACATATTGTATAAGGTGTGTTAGGTGTCACTGGCCAATAGCAACTTTCTTATTTTAAATGCAACCCGATGTGTACAAACGTTTTTCCCAACACACACTCATTTATTTTTCATCGAATTTTCCCTTTATTATTCAATATGAATATTAACATAAATTCCTTAACCTTATTTTTGCTTTTGTTGAGGAGTTTTCACTTCCTAAATATCTTCTTGGTAGATGTTAGTGATGACTATTGTTGAGGAAATTGAAAAATTCAAGCTTCCACTTTTCCATCAATAACTCGGGATATTGAATAATGAGAAATAATGACAAACTACAGAAACATTTCGTTACCTGATTGATACATTTCTTATTTAAGAAAAATCACAACAATAATTTTTTCTTCTGTATATTTCTTGTGGCATTACTTATTCTTTTTTCTTATTTCTTGGGAATCAAACCACAATATTATCATAGTCCAGCCATTTCAGGTTTTATCTGCGGAAAAATTCCTAGTGAGCTGGATTTTGACTATGTATTTATTACACGTTTTAATTGAAAAATTATCAAAAAACAACTTTTTTTCCTGAAATTAATAATAAAAAAGATTTTCATATGATTCCAGCTTAGGGGGACATATTGTATATAGTTTTGCTATTGATGACATAGTACATTTTGAACATTTACAATTAGAATATACATATTACTGAAGTGAACTTCAACGAGGTCAGTTGGACTGACCGGAGTTCAAGTGAATACATTTTCATGTAAACTAAGAATAGTGAATATATTTTTACTTTTAATGGCTGGAACTCGCCCTGTATACTCGATCTGTGCCTCACCCTGTAGATGCTGGTTCGCCCGAGGTTCTCAGCGGTTATCTTCCACCCCTTGGAATGTTTAGTGGAGTGCTTATCGCATGAACGCTTGAAAAGGGGATGTGTTGTTTTTAAGATTATTATATTATTTGAATATTTTGTATTCCGTCGTGAAATATAGTTCTTAAGTTGAGTTACCGACTTTCTTTTAAACAGTTTTATAACAATTCTTTTATTTAAAATAAAAATAGATTACATACGTGAAAATAAAAGGTAGAACGTGTCGCGGGACATACGGTAGGAACTTTAGTTCCTTTTAAGCAAAAATTATGTAATACATTTGACGTTATAGATAAACGATATGCATATTCTTTGATGGATGAGTAGTAAGCATACCAGACTCTCACGCGGTAGACCCGGGTTCGATTCCCCGTGAGGAAATTTTTTTTACTGTTAATTTTATTTTTAAATATTTATTCTGCTTGATCTTAATAACGACAACAGGTAGACGTTTGAAATATTTAGCAGAATAATTTTCAGTTTGAAGTTATATTACAGTTTATAGAAATTTTCATTTTCTAGATTTTTTCTTAAGTGGGTCGTAGAAAAAATATGCTGTTCGACTCGTGTGGATTGTCCATATCGCACTTGAACGATTGAGCACTCCGCCCACGGCGTCGCGCTCAAACTTCGTCCTCGTGCGATATGGCTATCATATCCACACTAGTTGCACAAACTACTATTTCTATCAAAATATGCCCTTTTACATTTAAAAACAACCTGCCAAATGTCAAATTAATTTATCCATCCATTTTAAAGTTATCGAATTAAAACATTCAAGTTTTCAAAATTTCAACACCCTGTATTTCGAAAGGTAAATGTGCTAGACCCCTTAATCGCGCAAAAAAAATTCATCATCACCAGCAGATACCAGCTTTGCATAGAATTTTAATATAGCATCGGTGGTTCAGTGGTAGAATGCTCGCATTCCACGCGGGTGGCCCGGGTTCGAATCCCGGCCGGAGCATATGAATCGCTGCTTCGTAAACGAGAGAGAGACTAAGGAGAGAGCACAAGCATGCAAGCAAGGCACATAACGAAGCAACGTAACATAACGTAGCGTAACGTAACGCGTAACGGTCAGATCTTTTGCGTCGCGACCCCTGGTCGCTCAAACATAACCTGACATAAAGAACTAAAGTTCCAAAAAGAAAAGTATCAACCACTAATGACAACTTTAAGTGTTCTAATAACGACAGCCCCTAAATTATTACACATTTACCAGCATTCGGATTATGGGCCAAGCAATAGGTAAATTTATATGACAAATATCCTAGTTGAAAACTGACTGTGCCATCTAGTAATAGTATATTCTCCACGACTAAATAATAACCCACAAATTATTTTCACATATTTAGCTGCATAATGATATAAATTCTTCACACCAGTGAATAATAAAAAGAATTAACTCTCGTCAGCCAATCACATTCTATTATCAGAATTCACGCTAAAATGAATTAAAACGAATAAATCAAATTGTCACCTTAAAACGTCAAATACCTAAGAACGCAAATAGCTTCTGACAGCGCGTCGTTTGAAACGTCAAAATAATTAGAAAATCATAAGTTCACGTATTATAAGAGAAAAAAATGGACAACAGTAGCGATAGTGAAAATGTACGCCTCCCGGAATTAATTTCATTTATAAATGGAAGGGTTCCGATTAAAAATATGAGTTACGTATATATATATTAACTCTTTACATTTTTATAAATATGCTCTATAGCCTAGTGGTGGTTGACTATGGCGCGGACGATCGAGGTTCGATCCTCACTGTTGATCCATCACGACTAGAGATGGGGGTACATTATGGAATAAACTATTAAATCTGTGTATTTTGTTCAGGAAATTTGTTTCTGACATATATCGTATCTATAAAATATTGTAATTTTTAGTATTGATACTTTTCATAACGATATTTTCTAATATTAAGTATTGTAAAACAATATATTTATAACGGTACGCTGTATTGATACTTTCTACAGTATCGCCCATCTCTATATATGTCAAATTATTTGAAGTAGCTGCCACAACATTTTGAGGTTAGTAATATGCCAAATCGCTACTGACTTTTATTTATTAATAAATAAATTAAGTGTCGTGGACAAAGTATAGTATTCTACTCGCAATTTATGGCCATAATTCACTTGGGTGACTTGCGCCCCTCGCCTGCGGCTCGTGACGCAAACGTCACCCATCGTGAATTATGGCTATCATAAATTGCTCGTTTAATAATATACTATTACTTGTGTAGAATGGCTATTGTTCACTTGGATGATTCCAAAACTCACTGGCTGCGCTCCCTCGTTTTGGAAACTTCAACTATTCTTCAACGAGTGCAGAATGATGGCTATTATTCACGCGGATGAAGTTTCCAAAACCTGGAATAAAGTCATCAAATATCAAATTTTTCAGTCGTATACGAGACTGAAGAGTAAAAGTTCTACCTATATAATTTTTATCACAGTTGTCATTACCACATTTCAATTTATAAACAACTGATTTGTTTAATTTTGAAGATTTGGATTAGTTGTTTTTAATGAATTTAGATAAATTGTTATCGGTTTTGAAGCAAATATTCAAGTCTAAAGTTTCTAAAAATGATTTGGTTTTTAATGATGGTATTCCAAAGTAAGTTAGGCTTTTGAATTTATTATTTTTGTTTTTATCAGAAGGAAATACTTGGCGTGGCGCCAAATTTTAACATTGTTTAAAATCGCTTGCATTTGTTTGGATTTCTGAATCAATTCAGTAGGAATTTCCTTCAATGATTTATCGAATTCCGACTGAAGAATTTCATATTCCAATCATTCTACAAAATCTGCTCAATCTCGATCTGTCACATTTTCTTTCATTCATTTGTCTTTCACCATACTTTCTTATATATTATCTTCTATCTTTTTTCACACCATATACGTCCAATACAAATGGAGTTTAAATGTTACAAACATGATAACAGAATTTTCGAATTACTTTCTAATAAAACGATAGACCTGATTCTCTCAGGAATTATCTATTATAACTTATACATGTATAGCATACATGACAATGATACTACATACAGTATGAATGTTAAGAAGTAATACTTTGCTTTTGTTTTTTAGTTGATGTTTCCGATCCATCCATACGTTCAGGAATCTCCGGTTCCTACATATACTCCCTCAATGCTTCATAGAGGGGAATATATACTTACACCTCAACAACATAACCAAACCCTTCAATATCTATCGTAAGTAAGAATTACATCTATATGTATAAAATTAACCCAGAACTATAAACGTTAACAGCATATACATATTTTTGCCAAAAAATGACCCATTAAAAATTGTGGAAAAACTATGAGCAGCCAACTCACAAAAATAAGGTGATATAGTAAGAGCATTGGACGATCTAACCTAACACATTTACAATGACTTCACACTGGTTGTACCGGAAGTGGATACGTGCATGTATATTTCGAATGGAACACCTTATCTACAGGGTACCCGAAATTCTCCTACCAAACGCTAACTACAGATACTAGATGTGATTTTATGGTCAGTTCTCCCAATTTACTTTCATCCAAGATTTCCTCTTGAGGGAACTAGCGCCCTTTAAACATGACGCTGTTGAATCGAAATTCTGAATTCCGTTTCAAGTGAACGTATATAGTACAGGGAATAAAGCTCAAAAAAGGTAAAACCTCGCAATTCTTTCGTCCAGCATGGATTGACTTGGAACGGTTCTTAGGGGTGAAAACTACCCTTATTTGTCAAAAATCATAAAATAACATTTTAAACCTGAAAATGGGTAAGATTTGGTTTGGATAAGTTGAATAATGATTGTTTTGAGCTTTGGAATACAATTTCATCATATTTCAACCCTTAAAAAGCAGCCCCTGTTACAGCTTAATGTAAAAAAAATCACGAATCCTTAAAAAATGATTTCGCCTCTGATTGATTTGCATAAAAATTTGGGATTAGGCTCAACTCACCCTCTGCTTTATATATCATGTCATGCCGACGAACCCTGATTGTTTCTTAGGGGTGAAAACTACCCCTAAATGTGAAAAATTAAAAAATAGCATTATAAATCTTAAGATAGGTGAAAATTGGTTTGAATTAGTAAAATGATGAATTTGTTACATTTCAAAATACAATTTTATACTTTTTCACCCCTTAAAAATCAACTGTTATTAGTGTTATATGTAAAAAAAAATTTGCCAAGAGAAAAATAATTAATGCTATTTGCTCAATAATTCTGTTGTAAAAAAAATTTGTCACGTGCATTAAGTAACTTTTCAACCTTTAAAAACCACCCTTCACAACATTGCAATTTTTATAAGCTATTGTAATAGATATTTCGGATATATAACGCCCCACTGCCGAATAAACCGGTCTTGTACATTATTATGCTTCCAAGTGCACTATACTATACCTATTATTGGAATTTTACGAAAAAAAAAATCGATTGGTTTTTTTAACGTATTTCCTTCATTCTTGATGATAAAAAGTTTATTCACAAACAATTTTGTAGGGTTTTTCAAGAACTACAAGGATCTGTAAGAAATCTCTTTAGACCCTTTCGTTTTTAAATGGGATGAGTTTATAGGGCTAAAAAAAGGTGGAGCTCGTGCGTAAATAGACGTTTTAAACGGCTATATCTCGTCAAATATTAACTGTACAAAAAATCTACTTACAGGAAATTTTTTGTCATAAAAAAAGCTACAATTTAGTTGCTTAACTTTGCTTGTACCTTCAATATTTTTGGAGCTATTTTGAAAGAAAGGGTGAAAAATACAAAATTATGAAAAATTACCTTTTTATTTAAGCCATAATTTTTCGGAAACTATGAATTTTAGATTGGTCAAACTTCTTGGACATATTAACCATACATGTACAAAGAGAATTGCACAAGGGTAAAGATCAATTTTAATTAGGTGGGTAGTTAGGGGGTTGTTTTCACCGATTTTTTTGTATAAAAAATTCAGTACTGACATTATTTTTGTCATAATTCACTCAATTTTGATGCTATAGACCTTTTTTTTTAAAGAAAGGTCTAATTATGCTCTTTGAAAAAGATTCTATGAGTTTTCTACGAAAAATGCATCATTTTTCCGGTATTTGACTTTGAATCTATCACATTTTGCATTTGGGAAAAAAAGCTAATCATTGATGGGCCATATCTCGGTTCCTATTGGTTTAAGAAAAATTATAAAAAAAGGGTTTTGCTTGTTTTTTTAAAAGCTACAATTTGGCTTTCCACAGTTTTTTTGATAAAATGCATAATTTTCGCGAAAAACATATCAAAAACGTCGATTTTTTCCTCTAAAAAGCGTTACTTTCAATCGCAAATAACTTAGAGAATATTGATTTTACAAAAAAAATGTATGGAACATTTTTTGCTTAGAATCACTTTTTCAATCGATTCCTGTGGTTAAAATATTATAAAAAATTTTCACCCCCGAGATGGGGTGGCAACCACCCCCAAGGCTTTAGCGCCCTTCGGTTCGATATAGATTTTGACCCTTGGGCTATCACCTACCTTCTGTTAAAATTTCAAGTCAATCCATTCTGGACGAAAAAATTGCCAGGTGAAATGCTTCATTCCCTGTACTAGTAGTCTGATCGCAAAATTAAATTTATAAAAAAACTAGCTGACCCGACCACGCGTTGCTGTGGCTAACGTTTTTGTCATATTGCATTGCTGTAATAAGGAGAATGGTAGGAGAACATCAGACATGGGCACCACCATGCTTTTTTACATAGGTGCCATTTGTAAAAAAATATAGCGACCTTCATGACTGATTTTCTACTACCGTTACCCCTTATTACACTGAAATTATTATTTACGAACGAAGACGAAAACGTTAAAGCTGGTATAAAAATTTACTGGTTTGGGATTTGAAGGGGAAGGACTTTGAACACAATTCATTAAAAATTTCGTACAGTTGATGTGAAGCAAAAATCAATGATGAAATTTGAAATTTATTATTATTTTTATTCAAGTTTGTAACAAATTAGTATATTACAAAGTTCTTAGTGAATAACATGTGACAGTTAAACTTATAAATGAGGAAGGTAGGGCGGATAGTTTAAAATCTTCTAACCATAATATTTATTATTTTGAATTATAAATACTTTTAATTCTAATTTGACTTAGCACTAATCGTTTGGTTAACCTGTCTTTCGCTAACAAAAATAGGTTCGAGGGTTTTCTTACACGTGAACATGCAACATATAGCTGTCCATGAGAAAAACATTTTCCAAATCTGAACCCCAAATGGACATTGTTTGGCCTTCAGACTCATATATAGACATGGCAAAAGCTAAACGAATTGGAAACTGTAACCTTCTAAAGGGTATGGTAGAATCTGACGGTATCATTGGAATACGTGGCAACAGGACCACTTTTCCTTTAAGCTTTCCAGTTAAAATGGTTGCTTCAAGAATATTTCCGGTGATCTTTTTGATGACCAAACGTGTACCGTTGCATAGTTGAGGTGGATTCAAATTACGCAGGAGAATAATAGGTGAACCAATTTTTAATTGAACATTATTTGGTGGCATTCCAGGTATAGGCATCTAGTGAATTTTAAAATTCAATTGGAAAATTTACACAATCATTCTTATTAATAACAGTATCGATTGATTTAAAAGAAATCAGATCGCCTGGTAACAACTGTTGTATCTGGAAGATAATTTCGTCAACATCAATATTTTTGGCTGCCAAAATAGCCCGATGACTGAGCCAGCTATGATCCTAGTAATTACTCTGTATATCCGGGAAAATACTCTGAATCAATTCATTTTTTTCCTGAAGACGGGTGCAGAAATTGTCTGGTAGTTTAATGTATTGCGTATTTGGTTGCAGTTCTATTTTACCGTTCCCAATACCTAGTGATTGTTCGGAAAATATTTGTGCTGATGGATCATTTTGCAATCGTACGCGCATGTTTATGGTCAATCGAAGTGTTTTAACACTTCGCCATAAAAATGATTGTTTTAAGCATGCATTAATCTCATCCGCAAAAGTAGAGCGAGGTATAACTGGTAACGTATGACGGAAATCACTAGACAAAAGTAAGAGAGCACCACCGAAAAGTTTATCATTGCCGTTTAAATCTTGCATAGCTCTAGTTCTATGCAATGCTTCGAGTGAATATTTGTGAGCCATTGTGTACTCATACCAAATTATATTTGAACTGTTCGTTTAGTAGAAGAGTTTCTAGTCACCCTGATTCATTGTTTGTTTGGAACTTTAGTTCTTTACGTCAGGTTATGTTTGAGCGACCAGGGGTCGCGACGCAAAAGATCTGACCGTTACACGTTACGTTAC
>CAJUYH010011833.1:0-10647 GCA_910591685.1 Galerucella tenella | reverse complement strand
TGCTAAAATTTCTATTCCGCCAGTGGCGTAGAATTTGGGAACAATTAACCTGTCACTTGCCCCAGTCGTACGCCTCTGGTAGTAGCCAGAAACGTTTGTTTATTTTTATTTGGTAGGGTGTACAGTGTCTACACTTTCTGCCAAATATGAAATGAATAGGTAAAACAGTTTTAAAGTACTGAACACAAATAGTTTTTAAATTTTTAAACAAAACACCCTGTAACTAAGTAAGCAGCTACATTTTATTTAGGTGTTTTGGGTTAAATCTTCATAATTTGAAGTCGGGATTCTACTATTAAATTATTTCCAATTAGTAATGAATCACCCTGTATGCTCTATAACATATTAGTTTATACAGCTTTATCTGCAACTAAATGTTGTCCATACTTTTGTTGAACAATAATTATTATTTTCTATTGAAATGTTTACGTCTTGCACAATTTTACATTTAAGGACATTTTATTTTCGAATTATTTTTCTATTGTAAATAATGTTGATTTTAAAAATGTCTTGTGGATGACTTTGTTTTCTTTTATTATAATATATAAATATATTTACAGTAATTACTAAAACTCAGATTTTCAACATTTCATAACTGAAAAACGGTATGAGGTAGGGGTAACATATTATATATTTTTAAAATCATAAAAAAAAGTCCATTCCAAAAATGTGAAAATGTACAGGGTGCACCATTTAAAAAATAACAATTACTTTTTGTATCCCCTTAAATACTCACGCTACTGAACTTTTGATAGAATATTAAGAAAATTCAGCTGTAACCAAACAACTTTTATCTAAGACTTTTTTTTCTAAAAGTAATAATAACGATGATAGGGGGTGGGTAATTTATAATGAATAACCCTGTACATAATACTTATTTGTTTGTTAATATTTCATTATTTTTATTTATTAGAACTTTAGTTCTTTATGCCAGGTTATGTTTGAGCGACCAGGGGTCGCGACGCAAAAGATCTGACCGTTACGCGTTACGTTACGAAACGTTATGTTACATTTCTTCGTTATGTGCCTCCTTAGTCTCTCTCTCTCGTTTACGAAGCAGCGATTCATAATAATAAATATGCTCCTACCCGGATTTGAACCCGGGCCGCCCGCGTACAATGCAAGCATTCTAACCACTGAACCACCGATGATATATTGAAATTCTATGCAAAGCTGGTATTCGCAGTGCTAGTGATCTACTTGAATTTGTTCGAATAAATTTTTACTATTATTTCCATAATTTGTTTTGCGCGATTAAGGGGTCTAGCACATTTACTTTTCGAAATACAGGGTGTTGAAATTTTGAAAGCTTGAATGTTTTAATTCGATAACTTTAAAATGGATGGATAAATTGATTTGTCATTTGGCAGGTTGTTTTCAAAATGTAAAAGGGCATATTTTGAAAAAAATTGTAGTTTGTGCAACTAGTGTGGATATGATGGCCATGTCGCACGAGGACGAAGTTTGAGCACGACGCCGTAGGCGGAGTGCTCAATCGTTCAAGTGCGATACAGACAATCCACACGAGTCGAGCAGCATATTTTTTCTACGATCCACTAAAGAAAAAATCTAGAAAATAAAAATTTCTATAAACTGTAATATACCTAACTTCAAATTAAAAATTTTACAATTCAATTTTATGTTTCCACTAATTTTGTGGTAAACGTACAGTTCTTGAAATTTGTATAGGGCTACGGTTTCATTTTTGGAACTTTAGTTCTTTACGTCAGGTTATGTTTGAGCGACCAGGGGGTCGCGACGCAAAAGATCTGACCGTTACGCGTTACGTTACGCTACGTTATGTTACATTGCTTCGTTATGTGCCTTGCTTGCGCGCTTGTGCCTCCTTAGTCTCTCTCGTTTACGAAGCAGCGATTCATAATAATAATATGCTCCTACCCGGATTCGAACCCGGGCCGCCCGCGTGCAATGTGAGCATTCTACCACTGAACCACCGATGCTATATTGAAATTCTACGAAAAGCTGGTATTCGCAGTGCTGGTGATCTACTTGAATTTGTTCGGATAAATTTTTACTATTATTTCCATAATATTTTTGGGCGATTAAGAGGGGTCTGGCCTAGCACATTTACTTTTCAAAATACAGGGTGTTGAAATTTTGAAAACTTGAATGTTTTAATTCGATAACTTTAAAATGGATGGATAAATTGATTTGACATTTGGCAGGTTGTTTTTAAATGTAAAAGGGCATATTTTGAAAGAAATTGTAGTTTGTGCAACTAGTGTGGATATGATGGCCATATCGCACGAGGACGAAGTTTGAGCACGACGCCGTAGGCGGAGTGCTTAATCGTTCAAGTGCGATATGGACAATCCACACGAGTCGAGCAGCATATTTTTTCTACGACCCACTTAAGAAAAAATCTAGAAAATAAAAATTTCTATGAACTGTAATATAACTTCAAATTAAACATTTTACAATTCAATTTTATGTTTCCACTAATTTTGTGGTAAACTTACAGTTCTTGAATGTCCAATTTGTATAATGCTACGGTTTCATTTTTTAAATATACGATGCTGTTATAAGTAGATGTTGCCAGTCGGACTCCCTCATGAAGGGTACCGTAATAAATATATATATATATATATATATATATATATATAGGTATAGAGGGTATGTTGTCGCCTCCAAAATAGATACTGAAGAAAAGTTGTCACCTCATATATAACGTTGTCGCCTCCGATTTTGGAGGCGACAACGTTTTCCCATTTTTTCATCGGTTTTGTATTCAGATACCATCTAGAGCACCAAAAACGGAAATTTTGTCGGAGGTCATAAAGTATGCTCCGTACCTCCAAAATAAGTTTTTAGTTCCAGCATATATCACTGGCGCTAGTGTAGCACAACACGTTTAGGCAAGGTACGTTATTGCCTCCTATCATATAAACTCCCATGTTTGCATTACATAAGGGACTTTCCCGCCTCCCCCAAATGGCAACATTGGAGAAGAGGTGACAAGGATACTTTTCTATCATTTAACACTATATTTTGCAACTCGCGCCCGATGGACGTGGTTGTAGCAGTGTAAAAATTTATTATTCCTATTTGTGTAATGATGTCAAGAACTGGGATAATGTTAAAGCTGTGCAGTAAGTATCAAAAAGTTTATAAGTAGTATGATTTTACCTAATATAGCCCACTACCACTTCTTAGAAACTTGCAATGGCAGAAAAGTAAGTTTCATATAAAAAGCTGTTTGCCTCAGGGCATACCTTCATTGCAACATACGGGGTGATTCATTCGGAAAGTGACATACGTTAACTGCAGATACGGGACACCTAGGTGATCTCAAAAACCCCATAAATGATGGGTAATACTATTGTAATATCCAAGATACAGAAGGTCTGATCTATGTTGCTAAATTCTTTATTGGTCTGTAACTTTCTTACCACATTTCTTGGAATTTTGCATACGTCCTTACTTTGAGGTGTCAAATCGATCAATCTATTTAAAATGAGAAAAATTAAATTCCAAGTTAATACGTATAAAAACAAAAGGGTTCAATAAAACTATAATCCAAACCAAAATATACCCTTTTGTTTGGATTCTAACCACATTTGATATGGACGAACTCTTGGAGTTGATACGTATAAGATTTACAAACCCTCAAATTGACAAAAATAACAATTTTCAAACCGAAATATAGAACTTGGAAATAAAATCAAAAAATAGGTATTATTCAAAAAATTTTAATAATTTGTTATCACTTGTTCAATTAATCACCCTGTATAAATATCATATAGTTTGCACTCTTCTATGTAAATGCCTTTTATATTATAGTATATTACATAACCTGTGCGCAAAGTGCCGAGTGCGACAATCACATGAGTGTGAAAAATCACTTTCGCACGAGTAATGTACAGTATTTTTCCTACGATCACGTGATAATTTCACCAAATAATGTGTAATCAACATCTGACATATTAATACACCAAATGTTACAATTGAAGTCAACATAATTGATTTCAAAATTAACAATAAGTATCATTAGTAACAAAAATTCAAGTAGTTATAGGTAGGTTATTACAATTATTAATTGGTTGGATAATTATAGATATTGAAAGTGAAATTATTATTGCTGCTTTTTATATATTTATCATAAATACCTTTCAAGATGATTACATTTTCCCGAGCATTTTCCGACTATTATAAAAGATGGTTTGGATTAGTTGGTACAACATCGGACTTCTGACGGAGAGTACGCGGGTTCGATCCTCGACGACGTCCTAAATTTTTTTAATCAAAAAAATGAGAGAAATTTCACTTTCCAAATGCATCGCTTCAAATTTAGATATTACATAATAATAATAATAATAATAATAATAAATGATTTTATTGGTAATCTACTATACAAAATTAATATTGTGTAAGATTATTTTAACTAATATCTATATACCATAGCAGTTACCAAAAGGCAGAGTTCAAGCTGTTGGTCTTTAGAAGACTTAGCTTGCTCTTCCACTCAACCAGAAACTATATAAAACTAACTTACTAAACTTGAACTAAAAAAAACTAAATAGTACTTCTTGTGAGCTTACATCAGTAAAGGGAAAAAAAGAACAATAAAAAAGAGAAAAGAAGAGAAAAAAAAAATAATAATCTGAAAATTGAAAGTTCACGTCAATGTTTCAATACATTCAATACATAGCATACATTTCCGACATCACACCATGCTGGGAACTCACAAAACTTCCACATACTGACCTTGTAACAAATCTGCTTTTATTTTATTCCTAAAGGAAGTACTTGTGAGCTGTTTATATTCGTTTGGTATCCTGTTATATGCCTTTGTCACTTGATATGAAAATGACCTTTTAAACAGAGACGTGTGATATAGCGGTGGAGTTAGAGTATTTTTAAACCTTATATTGATATTATGGATGTCGGTTCTGAATTTTATTTTTTCATATAAATATGGAGGTTTACGTGAGGAGAAAATTTTATGAAAAACTGTGCAAGCATGAAGGAACCTTCGTTCGTTCATTTTTAACCAGCCTAATTGGCGGAGGTGTCTAGTTGTAGGCTGTCTACCCCTTATGCCACAAATGAATCGCACGCAACAATTTTGAATTCGTTGTAATTTATTACTATTAAGTTGCGAGATACAAGGCCCATACACTACATCCCCATAATTCGCATGAGAAAGAATAAGTGACTCGCAGAGCATTTGCCTAACTCTAGATGTCAGATAAAATCTATGGCCATATAATAATTTTAAATTGGAAAATGAACGACGAAGTATTTCATTAACATAATCTTGATAATTTAAATTGGTATCTAATATTAAGCCTAAGTTCCTTGTTTTATCCACTAGTTCAATTTCTTCCTGGTTAACTTTGATCACAATCCGGTTTGAAATGTTTTTCTTTGTTTTAGCTCTACCAAAAAGCATTAATTTTGTTTTAGACGCATTAACTGTGAGACAAAATTTATTGGAGGCTTGCAGTAGGTTGTCAATGTCCTCATTTATATGCAAGCAGGCTTCATTCACTCCGTCCTGTCTTAATACATAATATAGTTGAGTATCATCTGCATACAAGTGATACTGACACCATTTGAGATGTTTCCTGAGTTCAGCTGTATAAAGAGTAAACAATAAGGGACCAAGAATAGAGCCTTGTGGAACCCCATTTTCCACCGTCGCCATTTCAGATAACTCACCATTATAAGATATACATTGCCCTCTATTCGACAGATAATTGCTTATAAGTTCAATAGCACTTATGTCAAAGCCGTAGTAGTGGAGTATTGCGATAAGTAATGCATGTTTAATACGATCAAAGGCTTTACTATAGTCCAAAAGAACTAATACTAACATTTCATTATTATCTAATGCACGATGAATATCATCAGTTACTTTTAGTAGCGCTGTAGTACAGCTGTAGTTTTTCCTAAATCCTGACTGGTTTTCAGGAATTAAGTTATAAAAATTTGCAAAATCCCTCATTTGCTCGAACATTATTTTTTCAAATACCTTTGATAACGTGCACAATATACTTACTGGTCTCAGGTCTGTTAGGTTTTCCGGGTTACTAATTTTAGGTATCGGAATTACTTTGGCCTTCTTCCAGTCATTAGGAAACGTATTTGTTTGAATAGAAGTATTAATGATATGTGTTATGAATGGTACAATATATGGACATCCACGGAGAAGTAACATAAGGGCTATACCATCAAGTCCTTTTGCATTTGATTTAATACTGAGAAGTACCTTGTAAACCTCGGTATCATTAGTTTCTTTAAATTTGAAATCACCAACACCATCGAGTTTATAATTATTGTAGAACAATACAGTTTCCTCATCAGGTGGTATGACAGTCTTTGAACTCTCAATAAAGTATTTATTAATTTCAGACAGATTACCTAAATGTTCATAAGAAGTTAGGGTTTGTTTTCTTTTAGCTAGCACACCTAGGTTATTCAGACTTTTCCACATGTTCTTATTAGATTTATTTCTCATGGAAAATTCAATATACGCTTTTTTTTCACGGTCAATGGCTTTATTGGTATGATTACGAAGCTGTTTGTAATACTCGAAATGTACCGGATTAATTGTCCTTTTATATCTGGTTAACGCTCGATCCCTTTGCTTCATCATTAGTTTTATAATGTCGGTAAGCCATGGTGCAGGTGGTTTGCTAATTTTTACTGTTTTTAATGGTGCAAGGAAATCAAATGCATTTAAAATGTGTTCATTAAAGAAAGTTACTTTATCATGAACCCCTTCAATGCCAAAAATGGAATCAAAGTTATTTATATTCAAGAACTCTATGAATAATTCGGGGGTGAAATTACTGTAATCTCTGTAGGTATGAAACATGGGTTTCTGTTTGGGTTTCTTGAATTCCAATGTGCAGTGAATAAGACAGTGATCTCTAAATAAATCAGCTACTGTCACATTACCAATATAGAGTGACTCAGAGCATATGATAACGTCTAAAAGGGTAGGTCCACTGTTAAACCTAGTTGGTTCAGTGATAAGTTGTTTAAGTGAGAAAATATCAAGTATATTACTAAGTGCTTTATATTGTGCAGATTCTACATCTAAGCAATTAATATTCAAATCACCTGCACATAGAATATGATCGTACGATGGTGTGAGTCTAGTCAAGTTTGATTCTAAATCATCAAGAAAGGTTTTATATAATGATACATGAGGAGAGTATAAGGCCCCTATTGCAAAGCTTTCGCCCCTGAAATTGATCCCAACCCACACCTGCTCTGTAGGGCAGAGGTCTAGCTTAATCAGTTTCGCCTTCAAAAAGGTTTTAATGTAAATCGCAACTCCGCCTCCTCGACTATCTCTGTCTCTTCTATATAACGAATACCCATCAAGACAAACAGATTTATTGGTAATTTTCTTATTAAGCCAAGTTTCCGATATAGTAATAACGTCATAAACATTTTCAACCAGTTTTCTAAAATCAATGAAATTTTTTGTTAGAGAGTAAACATTAACGTGACAAACCTTCAAATTTCTTTCCATATTAGTTTCTTTTACCCTTTATAATTCCTTAAAAAAAAATAAAAGTAAAAAAAAAACACTTAAAAAACAAAAAAAGGATATAAACAATGTTGAATATATAATAATTATGCGAAAATAACGAGAGAAAAAAAAAAGACTTTATCTAAAGTAGCTCTACAGTTTCTTGCGAAGTATTCTAGTCGCCTGAGTTGGGCTGGATTTGGATTTCTTTCTCTTATTTTTCCTAACAGCACTAGTCATCGATTCGTAATCACTAGCTTTATCATCTGAGTCAACTTCTTCCTCGAATGCTTCTAATTGGGATACCGTGTAAAGATCACCATCAATCTCTAGAGTGCTCCCTTTTATCCTAGCTGTTCGTTTTTGTTCTCTAGCAATCCTCAAGTGTTTGACCAATATTTTATGTTGTATCCTATCTTCCGTACACATATCATTAACCATCGATACTCCCGTGTCTTTCAATTTTTGAATATTATTGAAAATTGTTTGTTTAGTGTACAGTGACACAAATTCTATAATCACCGGACTTTTAGATCTATCTTGCTTTGGACCTCTTATAAAATTTATATCACTTCCCGCTAAGACTGTACCTAACAGGTTATTTATTTGTGGAATAACGAAGTCGACCTTATTTAATTGCGCAAAATCTCCTTTTAGGCCAAATATAGCAATATTATTTCTTCGTAGTTTTCTCTCTAGTGATATTATTCTGGTCTCTAATTTTTCTATCTTCTGGTTGGCTTCATTAAGTTTTCCTGCCAATTGATTAATACCAGAATTAACGTTAGCTGTAATTTTTTCAGTTTGATCCCTATTTGCTTCCAATAATAGGTGATAAAGCTCATTAACTGACAAATTATCCTTTATATTCAATTGTTCAGTCATAATTGTAAGACATTTGGTGCAAACAACGTTTTAATTCCAATTGTTTAGTACTAATGGGAACAAAAACCGGATCTTCTTTCCTTGGTTTTGAATAAAATATATTGACGACTGGTTTAACATCAAAATATATGTCGAAAATGTAGCAGGAATTTCTACTTACAGTTTCCACATCACATGTCAATACTAATATCTTCACTCACACACAAGCTTGGAAATTAATACTTAAAGTTACTTATGTAAATACTTAATACATAGGTAAATTTGAATGGAAAAATTATATATTTGACAGCTTGCCAGTGGTCAATCTTAATAAAAATTATACATTCGACTGATTATCCGCATGCGTGCGGAAAGTTACTTTCCGCTCATGTGTGGAAAGTAATTTGCACGCTAGTTTGATATAAGCCCTCTCCGAGGTACTGTATATAGTGCGATATACGTTACTTTCCTATGTGGTGGTAGGAAAAAGCTTTTCAATGCGAGTTCCGGGGGAAAGGTTGTGAGTCATCTCATCCTGTACCCACAGATAACCATGAATAACTTCAGGACGGAACCCTAAAGAAGTTGAAGCTTTGGAAAAGGCATTTGCATCAAACTCAAAAAATACCCTTCAGCACAACAATTAAGAGAATTAATCGAGAAACATATAATCTAAATAGAACCGCTGTTAATGTAAAATCTTATTAAACTGACTAATAAATAATACCTCATTTCCTACAACCACTATGCAAAACAAACTTTCATACGAAAAGCAGGCCTTTTTTTAATTATTTCGATAACCGTTGGAAAAGTAATGCGAAAAGTACACGCTATGGCACTTTTCCGCACCCAAATGTCAAACAAAGCTACATATGACTGGTCAACTTTTTTTGACAATTCAACCTAATAGTGAATTTCTTATTGGTGTCGAATTTTTAAATTCTTATCATTAACCTGTCAAGCATTAATCTTGAAATTAAAATCAAAATAATAATAGTATAATAATAATATAAAATTGTTCAAATTTCACAATTAATTATACATTCATTTTTTCTACTTATTTTCATATTATAAGTTCTTCCTGTTCAAAGTTTAAATAAAATAACTATATAAATTACTGTATTTCTTTCAATAATAAATGTGGTTGTAGAAAAGATATTGTGTACAACTTGTACGCAAATCACTTTTCCCACTCACTAGATTTGAAAATTCACATACCTTCCTACTTTTGTTGAAAATATGGAAACAAATGTCCGCATACATGAAAATGTATATTAAAATTCTGGCAAGTGGATAAAGAGGTGTCTTTATCACCTCCGGTTATGTGGCAACGCTGTCGGAGGCGTCAAAGATAACAAGATATATAATTTTTGGAGGTGGCATAGTACTTTCTGTGTTTCGTATATATGAGTATATATGACCTGTTGAGAACTAAAATATATTTACCCCTCTCAAGGGATCCGGATTCGTCATCACTTCATCACCCAATATATAACTTTTTTTTCGATCTAGGCCAATGGAAACACCCGGAGGCCAGGTCGCCTTTTCCATGTACCGGAGGCAACAAGGAATCGTGTACCAATATATATATATATATATATAAATATATATATATATAAATATATACCTGTATATATATATATATATATATATATACAAACAGAAAAATATTGAGGTAAGCAGCAATATGAAGGAAAAGAGTACTCTTTTTAGATTTCCAAGCTTTCGTAAATATTTATTTACATCTTCAGGGAACTACAAAAGTGAGAAAAGACATAATTTACAAAACAGTTCGCTACACAGTTTTATAACTTACGCTAATCGAGAATGTATCCTTGATGTTATACTCGGGATAAGCATTAGCAAATTATTTTAGGAAAAAACAATCCAATTGGCTTTAAGAGCCCTAGTTAAGTCACATACAGTCACATTATAAAACAATTAAAAAGTTAAAATATAAAAATTCATTGTTAAAACAAAGTGAAGAATCCACACAAACACGTGGCCTTCGACTAATTATCGAAAATAGGTTAAGAATAGATCTTCTTTTATACGAGATACAGTAAAAAGAAGAAGAAGTAATGACTTTATCAAAAATAATTGAAAATTATTGAATACGGGGGAGGTATCAAAGTTTATTAAAAATTAAAAATTATTGTAATTATTATTTGAATGTTTATGATAATTATGTTTATCTAAGGTTAAAAGGAGAGAGTAAAGATTACTTAAATTTTGAATGTCTGTTTTCCTATTAATCCGGTCATCCTCTTGAAAAA
>CAJUYH010011832.1:0-10648 GCA_910591685.1 Galerucella tenella | reverse complement strand
TTGTTTATGTTTTGAGGTTTGTCTACCTGCGAGGAGGCCCCTCTTAAAAGGAAATATACTGTGCAAGGTCGACTGCGCATCTTCACTGCGCATCCATTGAAAGGAGATGGAAACTACGCCATTTTTACACACTAATGTCAAAAAATGACATGACAATTGTCGTGTCGACTGTCATTATTGTATTTTGAATCTGATTGATTATTGCTGATTATTTCGATTTCATTGTTCGAGTATCTTGTTGAGGTTTGTTATTTTTGCATTTTGAACGATTTTCCAGTGATTTACTTCTATTATTTTTCTACGAACAGATATTTAAGTAAAATTGTTTTGTGAAAGGGTGTGAACATGTTAAAAGACTCTTGCCTCCTGGCTCCAATATTTCTTTTCATCGGTAAGTTTCCACAATATAATGGTGTATTAATGAATAATACTCAAACATCCTTGAGCAGATTAACAAAAGAGAAAGATGAATTTCGTGGATGGTTTTCTTTAATTGGCAGAGGAAACGAGATAGTAGGGTGGTCAAAATTCAGGTACATTTGTTATGAACATTTTCGGTCCCAAGATATTTTGACCTCAGGCAATCTGCACTTTCTCTCAAAGGCTGAGACTAATTTTAAATGAGACCATGTCCGATTATATACCCCAAATAAACATTATTATTATTAACCTG
Organism: Galerucella tenella; assembly: GCA_910591685.1. NCBI lineage: Eukaryota > Metazoa > Arthropoda > Insecta > Coleoptera > Chrysomelidae > Galerucella > Galerucella tenella. The sequence goes on along the minus strand of CAJUYH010011832.1, from coordinate 9,975 downwards.
AAATGGTATGTGATATACCTACCTCAACCTCACAGACTACTCAACTGCTTCCACTACCCACAGATATGATTGGGACAGTAGAAAACAGGAAAAGGAAATATAGAGAGTCAGAATCTCATTTCAATAGGTATTGTGGTTAGGTTGGTTAGCATTATATAAGCCTATAATGATTATTTGAGTGGTTTTTTAATATTTGTATCATTAATTATATTGGAAAGAATGCCATTCAATGGTACACGGGCCAGGAACCAAACACTCTGAAAGCTTGAGAAAAACCCCAAGTATCTTTCAATCGGAAATCCACGCCATAAGAAAGTGCGCCCAGTTCAATATTGATAAAGGATACAGAAGACAAAGGATTATCATGAAGTCGGATAGTCAAGCAGCCATTTAGGCACTGAGCTCTTTTGTAATCAGTTCCAAAATGGTGTGGGAATGCCTAGACAAACTCAATGAACTAGGCGAGAACAATATAGTCACCTTACTATGGATTCCAGGACACACTGGAATAGAAGAAAATGAAATAGCAGATGAACCAGCAAAGAGGGGGACTGAAATACCTTTCTGGGGGCCTGAACCCTTTTGCGGAATCAGCCCCAATGTGGAAGAAATAAGTAAAGCCGAGAAAAAGAGAAGATCTGACCATTGGAAGGATCTAGTAGGGCTTATACAATCAAAGACTCTTCTGGGTGACTACAACCTGTTGAGATCAAAAGAATGCATAAGTCAAAGTAAAACTGCGCTGAGAGTTTTGACAGGGATCCTAACGGGACATTGTCGCCTGAATGGGCACCTGAAAAAGCTCAAAATAGTGGAGGAAGAAGAATGCAGATTTTGTGTAATGGAGGAAGTAACCTCCATCCACATAATTTCCAACTGCACAGCACAGAATCCTAGAGCTCAGCACCTAGGAGATCACTGGATAGAAGAGGAACATTCACCTAAGTTGAAAATTCCTCCGGGAAATAGGACTAAAGGAACTACTAGTTTCTGAGACTCTCCTCAGAAGCTGAGTAGAAGTAATGGGGCACAATAGATCTTTTAGGTCTCAGTGAATGTCACCCCAAAATATATACATACATACATACATCATTAATTATAACTATTTCAGGCCTGGTTCAAGCAAAAAGGTAGATAGTTCCATAGATAAGAGTAGATATCTAGATTCTTCAGGAACTGGAAGTGACTCTAGTTCTGCTAGAAAGAGGAAGAGTACAGTGATACTTGATCATAGTTACGTGTGAGTCTATTATTAATAGTTTGATTGTCAGGAATAATGTGGATATCAAGACATTCATAGTTGACTATTTGTCTTTTCCGGTCTAGTCCTAAGAAGATGGGAGTGAATGCTGTGGTTTTGAAAACAGAGTTACAAACTCAGAGAAAAAAATTGTCCAGTGCAAAAAAATCCATAAAATTACTCAAACTCAAAGTAAACTCTCCTAAAGATGTGGTAAATAATCTGAGAAGACAAAACCTCATGTCAAGCCATGCTCTTGATCATCTTGATCATCCATAGGAGATATGCCTAAAGCATTAATGGCAAGAATGATAAAATGTGTAAGGACTGAGTCATTAACAAAAAAAAATACCCAGAGGAGTTGGGAAAACTCGCTATAACTTTTTTATTCAGCAAAAGCATAGAAATATATCAGAATATTCTTCAATTTATCATAACCTCACCAAAGTACTATTAGAAAATGGAGTAGTGGTATAGAAAGCTGATTTTTGTGGAAATTTCATTCCTGAATTTCAGGACAAGTTATGGATGGAACAATAATCCTTCTGCTCTGCAATTCATGAGGTCTTTCAAGAAATTGATCCTTCACGCAAATATTGCTGATAATGAAGGAAATTGTAGGGTTTTGGATACATCAATTCTTTCAGTATCAAGAGTGTAGTGTCCGTGAAAGAATCGTTGATAAATATGGTTGACTTGAGCAACTTAAGGAGGAATAATCGAAATATTCAACAGCATTTGACCACAATTGTTGATCATGATTATGATAGTGGACTAGGATGTTTCAGTCTCACTGCTTACAGTGAAAACGTTGTTACCTACATGGCAGGTTATGTTGTGAAGATGGTATTGAAAATGATCCATTGTGAAGATTGAACAGATTTACTAATTGAGGGTGAGCCCAACACCTTCAATTATACATTGATGAACCGTATGTAACAGATAATGATATCTACCTCTGTATAGTTCAACTAATTTCATGATTTATTTTTGGACCATACCATTCACCATCAAAAGGGTTATTGTCTATCTGCGAAAAAACAGAAATATTTATAAGAATATTGATAACCCCGAACAACAATCATCTTCTTCCATCGAGTAGTATAGTTCTTGATATTGTGACAAATGTTTCTGGAAAACATATAAATAATTTAGATAGAACCCTCTTTCCTGGACACCCTGAACGCAATTTCACTATTTTGAAACAGATCATCTGGTGCTACTGCAAGATAAGATTGAATAATCTTGCCCAAAAATATACAAGTGTATATTAGGGTGATCTCATTGGGAAAAAGTTCAACAAATAAGTTCTATTTTATCACCAGTAGAAGCAAATGTGGCACATGTTTGTTTGAAGGTGGTTAATTCCATACTCATTTTGTGTCAACTATATTTTGATTAAATTTTTTGTTCATCAAATGATTGGTTTTCCTATATTTATTTCAATTTTCCCGACTACCTTAACATCATTATTTCATTCCAAGAAGAAATTTGATTCTATTATCTTCAGTTTATCATCATCCTGGCTACTCTCATAATTCAATATCTGTATACTTGGTTGTCTAGCCCCTAAATGAATGACATTTGTGAATAAAAATAGCGGTCCTCTATATTCGACCGGTCGGACGTCTTCTTCGCACAGTATATTCTCTTTCTTTCTTCTCTTTAAGGTATATGGTTCCTCCCCATATGTGCCAATTGTATGTATGCACTTCCTGAGGGTACAGTGATCACAAATAGCTTTTGCTCGCAACTTCGTCGGTTTAAAAGTCGAAAATGGAACTAATGGAATTTGTAATCAGTTATGTACGTTATTACAGTGTTGAGTGGGTTCCGCTTTGTTAGAGAGTTAAAGAGGATGAAATCGCGAGAAAACTACCTCATTTGGGGGAAAAAGATGTTGTTCCAGCCAGATAATGCGCCGTGTCACAAGTCGATAAGAACTATGGCCAAACCTAATGAATTGGGATTTGAAATTGCTTCTGCACCCATCGTATTCTCCAGATTTGGTCCCCAGTGACTATTTCCTGTTTGCAGATCTGAAGAGGATGCTCCCTAGAAAAAAATTTAAGGCTGATGAAGAAGTAATCGCCAAAACAGGGGCCTTTTTTGAAGCTAAAGAAATATCTTACTACAAAAATGGTATCGAGAAGTTAGAAGATCCCTATAGTCGGTGTATCACTCTCGAAGGCAACTTTGTTGAATAACGAAATTGTATTTTGCCAAAAAAATGTGTTTTACCATGGTAGATCGGGGTCTTCTCAATTGACCATATGTAATTATATTATATAACATAATATATTATATTACAGTAGGAGGGTCTGAATACCAGAAATTTTATAATTTACATACTATTTTCCAATTATTCCGCAAAAATTCCTGCTTAAATAGTTATTTTTTTCATATTTTGTATTAAATGAAAAATATTTATGGAATTTCTCAACATTCTTTATATGCTGTCCTAATTTCATGGTCCGACTATAGTCCTGTTCACTCGTTACATATTGGTCAATTGATAAGTTTTGGCCTTTTCCGGTCAGTTGAATAAATTTTGGCCTTTCCCGGTCAGTTGAATGAATTTTTAGCTATTCACCCAGTCCATTAAACTACTTTCTCACCGCCTCCAGATCAGCGCACATGGATAAAAAATGATTCACACGATATGTGAATTATTGGGAACTGCGTCAACGTTTTGAAAAATCGCATGCACCAGTTATTTTTTTATCAAAGGGGGACACTTCCTAGAAGTATTTTTGACTTCGCTACTTTCACTCCCTGGCGGGGGTAAGCATTACCTCAGAATATTTATTAGTATTAGGGGTCGATTAAGGTATCATTTGAAACCCTCCAAATTCTCTTCACAACAGTCTTCAAATTTAACAATTTGGCCTAATACTTTTCAATAAATTACAATTTGAAGTTCAAATTATGTTCAACTGTTCACTCACTTCTGAGTAAAATTAAATGTTCACATTGATGACCACCCGCGTCGTTACAATAATAAAGATTTTGTCTGAAACGTTCTCGTCATTCCGAATAATTTCCGCACTGATTTGCTGGCACTCCTCGACAATTCTTTTGAAAACGCTGGTTGTGTTTTGTAGATTTTGCTTTTGAGGTAAACCCACAAAAAAAAATCGAGAGGCGTCATAACAGGTGTCCTGGAAAATGTAAGAATCAAAACATAATGCGGAGGAACACTGTCCTGTTTGAATATTGAATGATCGACACCAGCGGCTCTGAACCTGTCGTACAGGTAGAAATTATTATTTGCGGTAGTATAAAAAAACAAACTTGAAACGCAAAAACACATCTAAAATTAGTACGACACTAAATAACGCAAACAAAAAAAAGAAAACTCGACAAAATAAAAAAAGAAATTTGAAGCTGTTAAATCAAGATTGGAAAATAACTTGGTTTAACATTTTCCAACACTGGAAAGCTTCGTTGTAGATAAAGAAATTAATATATATATATGTACTGATAAATTTCAAGATTCATTGTGATAAATGAATCAAGTTGTTCAATGAGGACTTCACACAGAAAACTATTCTGAATTCCAATGGATACGCAATCCCCTTCTTGTTGAATCGCCAGACCGGGGCAGAATTGCAACCGAACAAAAAAAAACTCATTGATTATTTCTGTAATAGTGAACTAGAGCTCAAGTATAAGGACTGCGACCTCGGTGAGTTTTGTGCAAGAAGAATTGTTGATCACCCTTCTCTTGCGAATACGCTTTGAAATTTTTCATGTTCAGTTTCATGCATATGTAAAATGGATATTTCGCAATGTTGTATATTAAGAGTGTATAAAGAAACAAACATAATGTAGAGCATGATCTACGGCTATATCTGAGTAACACGGAACCCGCTATTAACAGATTGTGTGGAAAAACTCAAGCACAACCTCCTCACTGATAATTGTACCTATGTATGAATACTTGCTAAACGTGCAATAAAAATGTTTTCACTATTTTTAAATTTTATTTCATATTTTGCTTAATGTGAATTACAACTAATTGAATTACCTACTTAGACATATAACCCAGATGTAGGTATTTTAGTTAGGTAGTACTCAAAATTAAAAAAAAAACATTTTGTGGTACATTACTCAAAAGGGATGAGAGCCACTGATCTACACTATGTTGTTGGTAATTTCCAATCATATCGGTTAAGGTAGGGTCTACAGTATTTTCCATTAATTGCAAATACATTTCGCCAGTCAAATTACGAGGTGGGAAAATTGGACCAACTAGCCAGTCACCTAAAATGTAAGCGCAAACATTTAATTTTTGCAGTTGATGAGTATGCACCGCTTGGAAAGTTTTTGGGTTTGGGTCAAACCAGTAGCGGCAATTATGACGACTTAAAGTACTGTTAATAAAAAAGCTAAATTTGTCTGAGAAACAAATATTAAAAAGAAAATATGGATCGTTCGCTGCTCGCTTTCTCATTATTCCGGAAAATCACCTAATTCTTGTTGATTTGACTGTTCCCTTCTGTTCAAATGAAATTTCGCTATCCATGGCTTAACAAAGGTTTTTAGCATACCTTGGACGCATGTTTGACTCCATTCCTAATTCTGCCATGCTGATATTATCATTTGCCTAATGTGCAGCCTCTAATTATCTGTCCCTACAGAAATTTCTTCTTGCTGCTCACCGAGTGCTCTTTTTGCAGCTAGGTCAGCACATTTATTACCAACTATACCAATATGACTTGGTATCCATTCTCGACAATTCCAAGTGAAATAAAATATTATGAATATTTTCAATGAGCGGGTCAGGATTGAAGTTATTTTTCACAGCCTGAGGTGAGCTAAGTGAATCATACGATATAATTTTCATGGTTTCCACTAGCTATAAATTTTAAGTATTGAAGCTGCTCTTAGTAATGTCCAATAAGTTCTGCGATCTCTTGATTCCATCTTTGTACTTTATGACTTTGGATGAACATTTTGTCATTGGCACTGAAATGGTTGCATGTTCAATTATCGGATCATTAAACTGTTCGAGGAGCAAGTTTATATCATTTATATTTTTATGAATGAGAGACTCGATAATATCGCGATAGAGAGACCAATTTGCTTTGTTGGTACCCATCTTTTAGGTATGTTTTCAAATTTTATTCTATCTGCAAACTCAAGAATGATAGATGATCAGTGTTAGGTTCATTTAAAACACTGTGAGCGAATTGTAAGGTCCTGTAACATTGTTACATATTTGTTAGCAGAATAAGGAGCAAAAAGAACATTGATGACATTATGTCCATTCGTTTATGTAATAAAGCATTTCAAGTGTATATTCAATTCACATTTTGTTATTAAATTCGTTTATATTAAATCCTTTTTGTACTGCTGCTTTTTTTCTTTTTCTCAATCTGCCAAACGTTATTATTCTTCAAAGCCGGAGGAATCCGAAGTTGTTATAACGCTTTTCCCATTTCAAGTGATGTGATAAGGATGAGAACCTCATCATCATCTGAGTAAGGAAAATATTTTAGATTTGAGTTTGTTAAAGAACCAGATATTGAAAGCAGGTGAAGAGATTTTGTGTGTTAGAAATCCATTAATATCAAATTTGGATTTGAAAATTAATACCATATTCATGTTTTTCAGGTGAACAAAAAAAAAAAAAAAAGCAACAACAGTACAACAAGGTTTTAAACAACGACTTCCATAACAGAATGTGAATTAAATGTATACTAGAAAAGCTCTATTGAATAAATGAATGAACACAATTCACCAATGTCCTTTTTGCTTATTATTATGGTAATAAATAAAATGTTCACTATTAAAAATTACAGGATTTTTTAAATTCGATTGAGATAAAAATGGAAAAAAGTTTTTTCTTCAAAATTGAGAAAATCATATTAAAAAAAAACCGCAGTTTCAAAAATATCAGGGTCTTTCACGATTAGTAAAAGGTAGTATAGAATAAAATTTGAGACAAAAATTTATTGTCGATAGTCAATCTTGACATTTTTTAAAAACTGAAAGTTTCACAGATTCGAGATTTTAAAAAAATTTTATGCTTTTTTTCATAGTTCCTTTGAAATTGACACTAAGTAATTTTTTCAACTGCAATAGTTTTGAATTTGTTTTGAATTCTGCAAAATCTTTAAAAGAATTTTCCTTGGCAGAACCTTGTTATGAGAGTTAGAAATCGATCACATAATGGGAATGGTATAGCTCCGGGAAAACCTCAAAACAGATATAACAGGCGAAAGGCATGGGAAAAGGACCTCCAATCAATGCAGAAAGGGCCTGCTACACAAATGGCTCAAAAACCGAAGGAGGTATAGGAACGGGCATATATGAAGCCAGGCCCAAGATGAGTCTCCCTGAGCTTAGGTAAACATAGTAAACAGGCAGAAGTTGCAGCAATACAACACTGTGCAGGAGAGCTATTGAGGCAAGAGTTTAAGGAAAAGACCATTGCTATATATTCCGATAGTCAAGAAAGTGAAAGCTTCTTAAAGGAATTCGTCCTAATTAATCAAAAATGTATGAACTTTTGTGAGGAGATTTGAAAGGGTTTCAATATGACACCTTACTCGACCAAAAATGCCAGTTAAATATTTTGAGGTGATGCTTACTCCCGATGGGGAATGAAAGTAGCGAAATGAAAAGTTCCGGAAAAAGTGTCCTTATTCGATCAAAAACCGAGGGGTCTTCGCGTCTTTGAAAACGTTGACGCAGCTACTGATAATGGCTCTTTCTCGTTTTCGCCCGTCCACCCTGTACTTAATTTTCACTAGCCCTTAGCTATAATTTATGAACAAAATAGCCCACATAAAACTGATTGGGGTGCTTCATAAATATCTTCTTTCAGGTCTAATAATCGTGTTTAAACATAACAATCCTAACGTCAGATATCGATATTAACAGAGACTATAGTGGGAGAGATGGTAATGGTCCCCCCACTGATCTTATTATATTGCTAATCAACATATTCCGCCTATTTGGTTATAATGAAAGTTTTAGCTAATTCCTCTGGCACGCCTCTGGTAACAGCGGAGAACAATGCTTTATCACTATTCAAGGTAACCAAATTTCTGATGAAAATATGTGAACTGTTTGACAACAATGAAAAAAAATGTGTGTCAAAAAAGCTGAATAAAAATTCACAATATTTATAATGAAGATAGGATAGGATAGGATAAATATGGGGCTTATGTGCTTTTATGAGCGACCTTTGCAGATCTATTGTATGTACCTTCGTGTTATTCCAGAGCTTCTTGTCTAGACCCGTAATTATTACTAGACTTCGAATGACAAACTTCTGGTCCTCCATATACTGGGTGAGTTGTGGTTTCTCCTCCCCTATCATTGGAAACACAAAGTGCCCCTTTACAGGCTAGTGAGTCTGCCTCTTTATTGCCCTTGTCATCTGAGTGACCTGGTACCCAGGCTAAGGACAGTCTGTTATGACTGCCCATCCCTTGCAGCGTCTCCAAGTAGTCCCAAGTTTGGAATGTATCTGCATGGAACTGATTGCTTTCATAGGCGCTTGACTATCGGAATATATAGCAATGGTCTTTTCCTTAAACTCTTGCCTCAATAGCTCTCCTGCACAGTGTTGTATTGCAGCAACTTCTGCCTGTTTACCATGTTTACCTAAGTTCAGGGAGACTCATCATGCTTTTTTACACCGGTATAGCAATTTTTACTCCAAGAATTGCTATACCTGTGTAAAAAAGCATCGTAAAACCAACTAGTTTTAAACTAGATATAAATTCTGGTATAACTTTATTCCCAGAATAACTATACCTAGTATAAGTCTCTCTTGTAGAACCGGCCCTAATAAACATTTTTTATCACCAAAGTCAATATGTTTAGGTGAAATGGTATAACGAGGCCCGTCTATCTTTCATGTATGTCCAGGAAAAACTGAAAATTCCAAATGTCAACACATATAACGTATGAGATTTGGAAAGTCACAATGTTTAATAGATGGGTAAATATTCTCATTCTTGTTATAAACATATTTATTGTACAATTAATTAAAATTGTATAACTGGAGACACTTAGAAAAACATATCCTTGAAAGGGGTCAAATGTCAAAACGATTATCTAAGAATCTCTTTTTATTGATCTTTGCTGATTTAACAGGTTACTTTATTACATCAGAAAACTGAACAAAATACGATGGACTTTTACGTTGATAAGAAAACAGAGCCTCTGCTTTCCTGATACTTCTGGAAATTCCAGGAATATAAAATTAATAAATATGTATAAAATGAAAGATTCAATTATTCAAGTATTGTACAGTACAGGAAAGATTTAAAATAGAATAAAATAATTTGAAAGAAAAAAATTTGGAATTATTGGAATTGAGTTTGCGCAAAAACTTGCTCTGAACGTCTTGAAATGTATACTGTGCAAAATAACAAGCAACTGTATAACCAAAGATTACAGAATTCTGTAATCTTTGGTATAACATCTTAAGATGAGAGAATTAAAATGCATCTTGACGAATATCAGTTGAAATTATAATATTAAATGAATTTATCGTCTACTAAGCATTTTATATTATCATATTGACTGGACTTTGTCGGTATTGTATCGTATTACAGTATTACGTCAAGTATACTAGCCGCCAATGCTTCCATCAGATTCATTTGATATATGTGAATTTAATTTATACAGGTTCCATTCACCAATCCAACCTTCTATAAAAGCAATTCTGGGATATACAAACTTAAATGTCCGGATTGTAATGCTGTCTATCT
>CAJUYH010011831.1:0-10649 GCA_910591685.1 Galerucella tenella | reverse complement strand
TTGTCGGTTTAATAACAAGATGTATATGCAAATCACCCTGTATTTTAAGAAACGTACTAATATCAAGGTAACCAATATGTTTCAAACATCAAAAACTAATTTTAAAATACATGGTGTAACTTATTTATTTCATAAAGAAAAAAACTAATTTCAGGTTGCATTAAGAATCACCCTGAATGGAATACCTCTAGAACTAGTATATTTGATGCCAGAACATTGAATATGAAGTAAATTTTTATTTCTTACCTTGTTTTCATTCAATATAAGAATTTCTTAGAATTCCAAAAATTTGTCCTTGTGTAATTGAGTCCCACCCTGTATATGTTGACATTTCGAACTATGTATGTGTAAGTTTACGATAAACTAGAACATATTATTGGTACCTACTATCAATTAAAAATGCATATTTATTTGTTAATAATAAAATTGCGTGGTCACGAAAAACACGAATTTTTCAACTTTAATACCCTGTATATCGGAAACTAGTCATAGGATTGAATTGGTCCCATGGACACTTTTGGTCAAGAAGTCGAGTACAACATCATATCCAAAATTTATAACATTTGACGGAACGCCACTTTGTCGTAAGAAAAGCGCGGGGTCCTTTGATAATCGGTTTTGAGCTAATACGCATAAATTCAAATTTTATTAATGTGGATGTGGGTTTGAAAAACCTCCCAGAAGTTGAAGTAATTTTTCAAGAATTGTACCATTATTGCTCCAATTTTTGAATGAGTTTTCCATAATTTTCTTATTTTTGCTTGGACTTCAGAGTAAATTGAGGGAAATTTACGAAACTACAGAAAACATTTTCCAGGGATCAATATACAACATTTAAGGCACATGTCAAATGCTTACCTGATACATTGCCACAATAGCAAGCAGGGAAAATATCGATTTATATAGTGTAGCTCAAAAAGTTGGAAGTAAACGAAAAAAAATACTAATTCGTGTTCCAATGACGCATTTTTGGAAATTAATTACAACTTTTTTTGTCACCTTCTAAACCATTTGTAAAACAACACATACAGGGTGTTTAAAGAGAGCATAGGTTGATAACTGACTTTTTCGCCATTAATGAAATAAAAAATGTCTCTCTTCACATTAACTCTGGGAAAATTATATCTCAGCTATTTGTTCATTTATATAAATTTCTTTAATTCACTCCTGCGCTTCAAATGTAATTAATTTATGTGGAATATTTCTGCGGTGTTTGGTACTGATTTATTTCATTTCAAAAAACAACGCTTAAACAAAATTAAAAGTTGAGGCGTACATTTTTCAACCTCCTGTATATGTAATAAACATGCTATTAGGATTTTTTCACAAATTTTTCAATCAGATTTTTCACCTGTGGCTTCTTTTTAAATACCCTGTATGTTGAAATGAAAAAAATTATAATCAATTATAGTTTAGATTGTACCGAATGCCAAAAATTAGGACAATACAAAAGCAACGATTCCATTTAGATTAGGCAACTTAACTTAAACGATCACCCTGTAAATTGGTTCAAAAACCTGCACAAGCCGATGGGTTATTGAAAAACGAAATTTTAATAACTAAAAGTTTTTATTATGCAAATATATAATTTACATTTCATTTTCTCTTTAGTAACAATATAAATAATTCTCGTTATCTAATATTTAAATAAAAAACTATTCAAATTCAATATACACCTACTAAAAGTGTATAGAAAGGTACTTTTATTATGAAATAGGCAGTCAATTTGGTACATGTGCTTTTGCAAAAAAAACACAAATGGCACATTCGTCAATAAAAGGACATGACTCAATAATATTCATTACCAGCGGCTTTGTTTACAACGCCACAAAAAATCGAACGATATTTGGCAACGCTGTTATTCGAATTGACTATTTTCTCCCACAAAATTTGAAATAGGAACGTACAACCATCCTTTGCTAACACATCAAATTTATCCCCATATTAACAGACCAAATTTTTTTTCTGACTGCGTTGTTTTTTCGTGAACCTATCAATGCCAGCCACAGTCAGAATACATCGGGGATCACTACATGTTATATCCCATTATTGCAAAAACCTGCCTGTATGTGATCTGTTATAAATTTATTTAAGTCGTCTTTCAGGTCTCTTAGGGCCGCTTTCTCTAAACTTGGTTAACCTTCTAAAGAAGTTTAATCTGTGGGATAACCCAACTGCACGGTTTCTTAACTACAATATTTCAAATTATAAAATCAAACAATTTTATTTTGTTAAATCTACATTATATTTAAACTTGAAGTGACGCGTTTCGCTAACACAGTAGCTTTTTCAAACGGATGGAGGTAATAGCAAAATAACACTCTTTCGATTCAACTTTTGAAATTTTGCATATAGAAACTAAATCCTTCAAATTAAATCTTTTAGAAGCCCTAGAGATAAATAAAAACAAATATTCAGATAATCTTCTTGATATTAACAATTCTTGATATTAACAATTCTCCATTATTATTCTCTCTCCATTATTATTCCCCAAAGATGACGTCACGAAATTTCAAAAGGTAATTTGGTCCCCATGGCTGACAGGTATAAATTCCCTACAAGTAATTTCGTCCCCGCAATCAGGAATATGCTTTCGGTTCAAAGAAGAAATAAAATCAAAACATGAAAATAGTTTAAAGGTTTTAATTTCAACTCTATGGCATGAACATATAAATAATTTTTACACAAATGAGAATTTCAAAATTTTACACATTTAAATGAAATACATGTTAAAAAATGAGTTCTATCTATTTCAGAGTTTTTGTATTTTTCCATAAGGTTTTCAATAAATTTTTGACGATTTCTTGATATAATTTTCGATTTGGAATTCATTTAATTTCTCAAGAAATGTTATTATATTTGGATGTTCTTTGTAAAATGAATCGTTAAAAGTTCTGTGAAAAGCTTCGCAAGCATTTGTTGTTCGCGTGAGATCAGACGAATTTTTGGCCCAAATTGTCGGTGGAAAAAGAGATTCTTCATCAACATAATTCTCGATTAGATAATCAGCGTACTTCTCCAATCTCATGTCATTTGGTCTATTTTCGAATAGTTCGAACGCAACGCAATCACCCACTTTATTAGGATCTAAATAAGTAGACCAAAAGTCAAGTGCAACCACCGACCAATATCACTGCTCGCATCGTTATATTCCACGACTAGACCGATAGTTTTAATTTTCCGGAACCATGCCTGGGCGAGATGAAATCTGCATCCGATGATTTGGGTGGAAGGCCAAACTTTTCGAACGACTTTATGTATGGCCAATTCAAAATCACAAACTATTTCCTTAAAATCGAAGTAAATTTTAATTTTGGAGCACTTATCTTGAACCAAAAGAAACAGTCTCCGATTTTTTATTGGGTAGAAGGCATACCATTAAAGGTATGTAATGTCCGTGTGAAAAACCGTGAATTGTAAACATTTGTGTGAAATATTTGGCACAATAATCAAATGTGCCGTCGACGTTGATTTGTTGCGTTTTCCCCAGAGCTTCAAGATTTGAAAGACACGTAAACACAGTGATATCGTAAACACAGTGATATTATTTAACACACAATTAATAAAAAGGAATTGTTCATCACATTCATTCATTCAAACGTTTGGGTTGTGCTCAACAGCCCGGGCACTTGACCTAAGTCATTGTACCATTCCCAATGTTATCTACTTCCACTCCAAAAGTTTCGTGTCCTCTATATAGGCCACTAGCTTATTTGGGGGGATTTTAAGTAGTTCTGATGGTTGTATAGTTTCCTTTCCAAAATGCTTCTGTCTGAGTCCTTCTAAGTTCTTACATGAGCAGAATATATGAATAGGTGTTTCATCCCTTAGTTCGCACTTCCTACAGAAAGGTTCACTGACTATTCCCATTCTGTACAAATGTTTCCTTAGAGTGCAATGTCCAGTAACCAGGTCGGTTACTGTCTTCAAGTGTCTCTTGCTCAGTTTCAATAAACTGGTTGAGAGTTCTTTGTTTACCTTTTTCAGTAGACTTTTTGTGTGAAGATGACCTTCTGTCAACCTCCATTTAATTTGGTGTTCTTTATCTAGCCAGTTCCGGATTTCCCCTCTTATGTAATCCTTTGTGATTCCACAGAACGGTTCCGGACCTATAAAGTCTCCTTTAGAGCCTTGTTTAGCTAGCTGGTCCGCCAATTCATTACCAGCAGTCCCTTCATGTCCCGGCACCCATACTAGAGACACTGTGTTGTCTCTTGCCAACTTATTAAGGGACTCTTTGCAGTTTTTAACCAGTCTAGATTTCGTGGTAGGATTGCTGATAGCCTTCAGCAATGCCTGGCTATCAGTGAATATTTTTATTCTTTGTCCGGTATAACCCCTCTTGATATTTTCATCAATACAGGCTATAGCAGCAATTGTTTCTGCCTGGAATACAGACTTTTCGAACGACTTTATGTATGGCCAATTCAAAATCACACACTATTTCCTTAAAATCGAAGTAAATTTTAATTTTGGAGCACTTATCTTGAACCAAAAGAAACGGTCTCCGATTTTTTATTGGGTAGAAGGCATACCATTAAAGGTATGTAATGTCCGTGTGAAAAACCGTGAATTGTAAACATTTGTGTGAAATAATTGGCACAATAATCAAATGTGCCGTCGACGTTGATTTGTTGCGTTTTCCCCAGAGCTTCAAAATTTGAAAGACACGTAAACACAATGATATTATTTAACACACAATTAATAAAAAGGAATTGTTCATCACGTGAAGTTTTTACGTCAATCGAATTCAAAATTTCATGTACATCGTTAATATTTTTCGGAAGCGCTGGTATAAACTTACGTCGACTATTATACATATTCTTCCTAACGTACTCGACGTCCCTGGTTGTTAGTGTCGCTGGTAAATTTTCTTTCAATGCCATACGTATAATTTTTGACGGTTTTTCAGAAATATCGTCAACAGCTTTTCTCTTGCAAACTGCAGAAACTGTTTGCCTATTTAACGTTGAAATGTCCGCAAGATGACAGTGTTCGGATGAAGTTTTAGTCACGAATATTGCACTTGATACACCTAATGTATAGATACAGGCCTTACATTTTCTGTTGGTACATTTCCAACAAGTTTCTTCTGAAGTTTTCAGTTTTTTGTGGAAATTAAATTTGTAACCGTTAACTACAAGTAAATCCTTGCCACGATAACTTATAATAACTTCCACCTCCATAATTTGCTTTCTCACAACAATTCACACGTACTCAAACTAAGTAATAATTCAAATGATTGCAAATTATAATAATATAAGGGTTTTATATCCGTCTAAACTACCTGTTATTCCTAAAAATTTCCAAGAAGCAGAAATAATTATATTTTAGTTTGGGGGAGAAATTACCAGCCGGATTATCGAAGTGCCTGGCTACCAAAGGATTAACACAGGTAGCGGGGACCAAATTACCCATCCCCCCTGTAGGATGGTTGTGAATGAGTTTCCAGGTAAACTTGTTAAATACTTTAGTTAATCCCATATTTAGACAAATTCATTTCATTTCCTTGTAAATAGAATATTATTTTATTGTTAAATATCCGTATAATTTATTATTAAGGCTGTATAAATTGAAAATTTCTCATTATACCTCCATTCGTTTGAAAAAGCTACTGTGTTAGCGAAACGCGTCACAACTTTAAGTTTAAATATAATGTAGATTTAACAAAATAAAATTGTTTGATTTCATAATTTACTATGGATCTACATAAAGTAAAAGCCTCATCTATTCAATTTTCACAATATTACAGTTTAACCCATATTTTCACCTGGTTGAACTCCGTATTTTTGGGTTAACCTCCCAGCAGATGCCCAGAAGGAGATGTTACATCTATGTGTTGGCCTTAAAACCTCAACAAGTGCCTATTGAAATACAACCGTGTAAAGTTTATTGTACTGCTACATTGTATGTTTAGTTTATTTATGAGAAGTTATGGAAGAAATAATAGGCATTTTGAATGATGTTGAAGGAAGAATAGTTGGAAACACGAGTTCCAATACGTAGAGCTCCTAGAATGATCCGCTAAAGAATCAATCAGTTGGGCAAATTCTTTGTTAGATTCCATTCAAGTAGAGTGACTGCCAATTCAGTTGTAGACTCAATAGATAGGAATAAAACGAAAACGATAATGAACAGAGCAATATCTCCTAAGGTGAAATTGTTTAGTGATCCTAAGTTTTATGCTTCAGGCAATCTCCTAATAGGAATCCAATATTCAACTCCAAATAAAATTGCTAAATATGTTTAAGAAGCGAAGCAAGTTTGTTCTCTCAGGAATTTTATCGAATTGCTGAAATTCCATATGTCTGTAGTCATGTAAAAATTCAATCAGTAGGTGGAAATGCTCAAGCTAAATTACAATTCACGAACATTGTTGCTAGATTGCCTGGCTCGAACCATATTCTTAATTCTTCAAAACTAAAGAATTATTTTGAGGGCGGTGTCTTGCGGTGCTATTGTTGGAGACAGTGGTTACGGATGTACCAGCTTTTTGTCAAGATGTCGACGAACTACTCGACTGAAATAAGAGGAGCGCGTAAATATACAACACGGCTCCACCCACCACCTCAAATTTAGTAGTTGAGGTGCGCATGCGTCCAAGCAGTTTTTAACCTTCTATTCGATGTATATGAATGTGAGCTGATTAGTGCAGTTGGAAGGTTATTGAGTTTACAACTCAGGGGTCGTAGGTTCGAAGCCGGGTTAGGTGCTTGGATTTTTTTCAAGTTTTTTATTTCTTATTTTCTGATATTTCTATACATAGTTACACTTTGATCAACCGGGTTTGGGCCTGGGTTTTCTTGTTTTTTTTTTAGTTTTATATTTCTGATATTTACATATTTATTTGAAGTGAAGTGAGTGACACTGACAAGTTTTTCGATTTAAATGTAGAGCAGAATCTTCCGCCATTGATCCAATTACTTGGACTTGCGCAGTTGATGGAGTTGTGTTGTATATTTACGCGCTCCTAAAAAAGGTAGGACAACCATTTTGCCTTGTAGGTGGAACGTCGCTTGCAAAGACTACTTTAGCACAGGAATCAGAAGGATCTAATGAAATATAAGTCGTTAACAACTTAAAGTGTTACCAGATGCGCTTAAATAATTTCTGTTTGGTTATCAAGACATTGTAAACAAAACCACCCAATGTTCATGTTCAGTGAATAATCATGTCCTATAAAAAGTAGATTTAGATTGTAGCAACATCGACATCGATACAGAAAATTCAATTATCTAAATATTTCTATCTATTCTACACCAAACCAAATATCTCAATCAGATACAAAAATGATGTACAGTACAATTTTTTTATCAATAGACTATCGTGAATATCATCAAGGAAAAATGTGCTTGATTTTTCATTTGTCGAAAAAGCATTCTCTAATAATTCCTGTTGTCTGATAACCCCACTTAAAAATCACCGTCAATTCTTCATTCTGAACATCATTTTTGTATCTGACTGAATCAGCTTTTGGACATACCTCGAAACAAGGAGTAGGTTATGGTAGGACTTGGCAAATATGATGTAATCTAGGAACCTATGTATATCAACTATCCGAAGGCGAAGGGAATATACGTATTTGTGGATAGTTGTAGTCGACAATTAAGTATATAAATAAAAAACATGAAGTGAGGTTTCAAGTTAACCTCAATATTTATAATATTTCTGATCTCTTGATGTAGTATATGTCCAAAAATAAACGACGGGTGAGTACAGGTACTGTAAGCCTTAGACATTTGAATTCTAAGGTTTTTTTGTTGAATATCTACACAAAGACTATCCATAATGATTAACACGTATTGAATTGGAGTCGACAATGAAAACTAATCTTTAAAACAATGTACGAATTTAAAAAGAAGCATTATCTTCACAGTAAAGTTTTTCATAGAATAAGATTTCACTTATAAAATATCAGATGCTTGTTCATTATTTTGGAAACCTTGTATTACACTATAGTGAAGTAGCTAGGACAAGAGTGTACTTGTACTGTACAGGTTGTTTTGAGTAGTATGCTTTTTCAAAATATGAGGCATTAAAAGTAGGTTGGAATGGATCTCTAGTCCAGTAACTGAAGGGGCAAACCTATCAATATATTTGTCCAATAATTTTTTTTGGCTTGATTTGTAGGTCTTGACAGGTACTTCAAAGAGAGAAAAAGTTCTCCAAGATTGCCCCTTGGCTAAGGGCCCAAAATGGCCCCTAACGCCCCCCATGTATGTTATGTAGGTTAGTTGGATACATCTAGCTCCCAAAACCTTCACGAGTGGGCCCCAAAAGACTTTTTAACATTTTCTTGATCCCACGCACCCATCTCTAGTAGTAGATACTCCATTAAAAATCCGGTAGTTGGGATAGATACTGCGCATTCACGATATAAAGTATATTTGTGGCTCTGAGTGTGCACCAGAGCGCTACCTGAAATGGAAAATTGCTTCGTTTGCAATACAAACCACTTTGTCGGTAGGCTAGTTCTGGATGAGAATATGGTTGTGGACATTCGTATACGGAGGGGAGAGCTGATAGTTTAATAAATGAAAATGATTCAGTGGTTTTTTGTTTCAATTAACAACTGTCAGCTTGTGATTGTCGAAACGAATACTATAGACTCCACAATACCCATACATATTAGGTAATTGAAGATCAGACAATCGAACGTAGATCTACGTGGGATATACACAACTGAAGATGCAAGTAGGTCGTTCCGCTTATGTCAAAGGAAAAAATAATAAAAATACGCAGCGTCAGGACATAGAAGATAACAAGAAGATGTCTGACAATATCCGACTGACGTCTGTAACGGGTGATGGCTCTATCTATACCAGTATCTATCCGAACTACCAGATTTTTCATGGAGTATCTACTACTAGAGATGGGTGCGTGGGATCAAGAAAATGTTAAAAAGTCTTTTGGGGCCCCCTCGTGAGGACTTTGGGAGTAACATGGATCCAACTAACCTACATAACGTGATTGTTGATGATTTTGTTCGGTTTCATTGCTTCCGCTTGCTGTTAAAACACTGGCCTAATAAATTGACCATTGCGGATGCACCCGTTGGAGAAATTGTGATTCTGATAAGTGTGAGCCTCAAGAGCCTCAGACATACAAGACATTTGCTATTATTGCGAGATTTATAGTGCTAGGAGGCAAAATGTTATGCTCAGGACGCAACTACAAGACGCCACCACCGCCAAACTGGAGGGCCTGCACAGTTTTAACCCATCACGATCTCTTAGTTATCATTAACACTACAACATATCAAAAAAAATCGAAAATCGTACGAGAGCCAGAATTACCGGTGCAGGGTCCTTTAATTTCCAAGTGTTTTATGTATCCGACACCGAATTTGGAGAATTCAAGATAATTTTCAAAAAAAATGTTGTTCTTTCGAATCGATATCATGAACCGTTTTCGAGAAAAATTAATTTAAACTTTTTGTGTTTCTTACATAAAATCATGTTGGATTATGAAATTAATTTAAAATTTGCAAAACAATGTAAGCAACTAAATGCTTACGACTTTTGTTACCAGTATCTGTACAATTTGTTGATTTCTCAAAGCCAACTCTTGATAGTACAGATAGAATTGGCGGCTGTAGCTCCCTTAAGGTAATTTGAGCTAAATCGACTCAAAATCACCTCCAGTAACTGTAGTTTCCGTTTGGCAGGAGAGTTTCTGGACACCCTGTATAACTTTTTCATATCTTCCAGTTACCTACCATCTCAAAACTAGAACAGGTAAAAATATTTTTTGAATCTCGATACCGTCAATTTCCAAGATACTTCCTTGTCGCTAAGTAAATGCAGGCTCTGACAATTTTTGAGTTTCTCCTGAGTCTGGTTAAAGAATGTAATTGACATTCCTTAGTACTCATTGGATTTTCCAGATTTTCCAGTTACCTACCTCAAAAATTGATATTTATTGTCTTTTTAACATGTTCAATTATCTATAGAACTTCACAATTTTCGCTATGAATATACTGAGAATCTATTCAGTTCCAAAAAATATACGACTATATTTCCCCTATTATTTTCCATATACCAAGCAAAACACCCTGTACACTACAAGCACAAGAACCATACAACCCTTCATTGAGCATATCAATCTAGAAAAATCACAACTCACGAGATCAGGAGCTACCAGTCGATAATATTTAGAATTTCAACTTTTTTGTGACAACCCGTCAATATTCAAACAGCTCATATCATAATTGAACTGACTAACATCCCAAGGCTCGTCACCGAGTCTAAAATCGTCAGTTTCTTCGCTCTGATCGTCAGTATAAGCTTCAGTACTGGGCGTGAGAATAGCAGACGGGGATGCTTCGTCATCCCGGATATTAATTTGCTTCGGAAGTAAACTAGCTTCAGAGGTGAAATGCGACGTGAAGGCTTGTGACAACTCCGAGGAAGAGTGAAACGAGATATTCGCACTGGGTGTTTCCGGTGTTTTATCCAAGGAAATTTGAGGTTGTATGAAGGGTTTATCGGTATCGAGGATGGGAAATTCAACGGTAGGGATATCTTGTTTGCTTTGCGTGTGAGGCTTGGTAATGTCTAGACGCACCTGACGACGTATCGAAAGAGACTCTGCCGACTGCAAAGTCGCCACTGAGGAAGTAATTGGGACTTCGGGAGATTCTAATGGAG
>CAJUYH010011830.1:0-10649 GCA_910591685.1 Galerucella tenella | reverse complement strand
ATACGGAAATTTTCACGAATAAATGAACCCCTTATAAAAATTCTATCGAACACCCATGCTACAAAAGTGAATATTGTACTGCACTTCTATGTTCAATTACTTAAGGACCACCCTGTATACAACATTCTCGATAATACTTACAATTTTATAAGATCCCCCCTGATCGTATCGTTGGTTTCTTTTGAAAACAATCTCGGGTGAACATTCAAAAACCACGCTCTCCGTAATTTGTTTTCGGAAATACCATCCAATAAAATCGACAGTTTTCGCCATTGTTCTGCGTTGATATTTACGTGTTCTAAATCTTCTATCTTTTTCAGCCCTAAACATAAATAATGATCTAACCAACAAGTGTATTAATGAGGGCCATTAACAATCGAGATAATTTAATGTTCGAGATTGTTAATTGCCCTTTTCAATACTCGTGTTATTTACAAAGCTTTTCCGTCGACTGTATCAGTTCTATTCGTTTTTCTCGATATTTAAAAACTAAAAATATTCATTTGTTTCATATGTCAAAAATAAATGACATTGAAATTTTTGTCCGGTTGCCTACACTACAGGTGCCTAACTGTCAATATATAGAGTACGGCAAAAGTCCGGGACCGGACAAAGGGCTCATTTACAGTGTTGTGTTTGTGAAATGAGAACGTTTAGAAATAATTTAAACTATGCGACACAATGGACCAGAACCAGAGTAAAAAAAGCTATAAATATTGTGCGGTTCCAGAATGTAAAAGTACTACTATTAAAACATCTAACAAAACATTTATTTCTATTAATAAGGATACAAAAAAAACGGAAGCAATGGCAGAAAAGCATGAAAAGACTCAAACCAATCACTGATAAGTCAACATAATTTGTTTGTGTATTTTTAGGATTTTATTTTTCTTCAATAAGAATCGTTATAAATTACCTTATAAAATACGTTGTGAATCCATATTGAGAGGGTTATTGAAAACCACACGCTTGTATTAATCTAAATTTTTTTAATTTTTTAATTGTTCTTATAGCTTGTGGTGTTATTAATGTTCAAAATTATTTAATAAAATAATGGATCAGTTCTTCACAAATTAAATTTTATTAAATAGGTACTGCTTTTTTTCCAAAAAACAGGTAATCTTTTTCAGTAAATCATCAACAAAACTGGCGCTTTTTTACCAGTGAATGTGCATTTGAATCTGATGTAAACATTTGGAACTAATATTACCTGCTTCATCAAAATAAGTTTTTCTTGTTCTTTTCAACATTGCTGATTTAATTTCCACTACACATTCATCATAAATAGCATTTGGAGAAGCTCCTTTAATTGGCCAGTGTGCAGTTGATAAAATAGCAATTTGTTACTGAGTAACCTATAGCGTTATCTCCGTAACTTTGTCCACCAGACCAGGAATAAAATAAAACATCTGGAATCACCCTGTATATCATTTGACAGAGCATGTATTTATGAAAATATTGACATTTTTAATCATTCTTGCTGGAAAACAGCCAAAAACGATATGTCACATAGTATAAAATTATAATTTAATAAACTAGTGTTTTTGATTAAAAAGCTCCATAATCATTAGCAAGTCCACTTCTGGAAGATTTAATGAGTCTGCTTTTTTAAAATTAGGTCCGTATCGCAGAAAATATAAATTTTTCATAAAATCTTTTTATACCACAAATTTTACTCCAACTTGAACTATAATTTGAAAATATTTTGAAATATACAGGGTGTTCCAATAAAGTGTGGCGTATCAAAGTTATATTTTTTCTTATGGAACATCCTATATTTTATTCCATATTTTCTGATTGTCCCTAAAAAATATGATACTCATTAATAATGGTTCCCTGTACCTAAATACAGAGGGTTCCGAGTTATGCTGACTTTTTTTAAAATGTGAACATTTCGAAAAAAATTAATAACATTGATATAACAAATTCTAGCAAATTTTCTCTTACATCCATTCTTTCGAATGGTATAAGTGTCCTATACCTAGGTATTATACTTTTCGTGCAATTTACAATTTTCTTAAATTGTATGCTAAATCGATTTTAAAACAACTGCAATTCTCTCTTAAATTTCAAACTAATGATCTTTGCATAGTTGTTGTAAAAAACTAAATAGATCACGTTTTGAGCCTTCAGAAAATATAGGGTTTTGCTATCCTATACCTAGTGGTTAAAAAGATATAGCCACTCTCACAGAAAATCACATTTTATGAAATAACAAAAAACAAAAAGTTTATTACTTTTAGTTGTTTGTTGTTAGTTCCGTTGTATTTTAATGTTCTAAATAATAATAATTAAACTAATCTTCATAACACTCGTATTGTCTGAAACTTTTTTGTTTTTTCATAAAATGTCTCTAAGTGGATAGTGATTTTTCTGTGAGAGTGGCTTTATCTTTTTAACCACTTAGTATAGGATAGCAAAACACTATATTTTCTGAAGGCTTAAAACGTGATCTATTTAGTTTCTCACAACTACGCCAAGATCATTAGTTTGAAATTCAGAGAGAATTGCAGATGTTTTAAAATCGATTTAGCATAAAATTTAAGAAAATTGTAAATTGCACGAAAACTATAATACCTAGGTATGGGACACCCTTATACCATTCGAAAGAGGACATTTTTTTGAATATGATAAATAATTAAAATACAGGGTGTTCCATTTGAAATAAGCCTGATAGTGCACATTGAATGATCTAATAATGAAACTGAAAATTCTGAACAACCTGTAAAGAGATATTTAGTACTCAATCGTGGAATACATTCCACGAATGTCCAACTATTTAGATGTAAGGGGAAATTTGCTAGAATTTGTTATATTATGAAGGAGTATCATATTTTTGAGGAGCAATCAGAAAATGCAATAGAATATAGGGTGTTCCATAAGAAAAAATAACTTTAATACGCCAAACTTTATGTCAAAATATTTTCAAATTGGAGTAAAATAATATATAAAAAGAAATTTATATTTTCTACGATATTTGTCCGGTCCCGGAATTTTGCCGAACTCTATATATACAGGGTGGGGCAATC
Source organism: Galerucella tenella (assembly GCA_910591685.1). Taxonomy (NCBI): domain Eukaryota; kingdom Metazoa; phylum Arthropoda; class Insecta; order Coleoptera; family Chrysomelidae; genus Galerucella; species Galerucella tenella. Next base: position 7,620 of record CAJUYH010011830.1, on the reverse strand, counting down.
TTCTGACATCGGAGGATTACATCGTTGTGGTGATAGATAGAGCTTTATAGTTTTGTGTGAGCTAATACAGTTACTGAAAGCACATTTTGAAAATACTTTCGATTCTACAGGGTGTTCCAAAACCACGTAGCGGCACAAACTTACATTTTTTTCAATGGAACGTACTATATTTTGTTTAAGAATCGAAAAGATCTCACCAAGAGCGTTACAAAAATATAGCACTCTAATATATTATAAGGGTGTTTTACAAAGATATGGCCAATTATTAACAAAAAAGACCTCCTCTTTAACACTCTGCAGAACAGTAAATTAAAATAAATCAACAGGTCTTTGTGTTCAAATGTCATCATTGGCTGTGCTCAGTATTAATTACTTTTTTCATCGGTGGCTTCTTTAATACAGGGTGAAACAAAACGCAAATCAAGCAATATCTCAAAATTTTTAAATGAATCACCCTATAAGTCTTTTTACAATTTGTTAGTACAATTGATAAACTTTCAAACGATGTAGTACACTTAGGGCATTCGTTAATGGAAAATCGTAGATATTTTATGATAATGGTCAAAAACAAGTATTTACGTACACAAATAAAATGGTATTAAATTTTTACATGCAACATCTTGTGAATTTTAACATTTCTAAGGCATAAATTCTAATCGTAATTTTGGATGCATCTAAAATATCTTTGACTTCTACTCTTACCATTAAAGGAAGGAAAGAAGGAATTATGTTGGAAGAAATATTCTTGTTTACTGTAAGTAGGCTAATGTCATTATAGTACCTACTAATAAATATAAAAGCAGTTTGTAGTCTTTACGAAATAATTACTTAAGTCACCACAAACAGTATATCTTAGTTATGTAAAATGCAAGCTTGTAATTCAGTTTCCAACTTTTTCTATTTTTGAAAAACTAACAATTATGAAAACCAACATTATAAGAACACTCACATTTACATAAATAAACATTGACATTCTATAAAAAGTATAGTAGTTTATGCTAAGTGTTCAAAATGGCGATCATTTACTTCCATACAATTCTTTTCAAAAACGAGGATCTTACTCTTTCCAACATAGCTGGAGTTATTGTGGAAAATGCGTTACGTTTGATACACAAGTTGCTTGATGTATCTCCATAAAAAGAAATCCATCGGTGTGAGATCTGGAGATCGAGGAGGCCACGAAATTGGTCCACCACGTCCTATCCACCTGTCGGTAAAATTTCTGATATACAGATGCTCCATCTTGTTGGAATCACAAGTTAACTATTGTGTTTGTATCAACTTCCTAAACACAAACGAATAATACAGCAATATTTCTTTGACATTTATTAGTAGATACTATTTTGATAGTAACCCGCTTGATATAATCAAAAATATGGCTTGATTATGTTTCGCCCATTCTCAAACAAGTCTATAATAACAATTCTTGAAAGTGAAACATGAATAAATATGAAATTTTTGGTAATTCCAGGTACCTACAGTATTAGCAAAAATTACGATTAAAATATATGCCTTAGAAATGTTAAATTTACAAGAGGTTGCATTTAAAAATTTAATACCATTTTATTTGTGTACGTAAATACTTGTTTTTGACCATTATCATAAAATATCTACGATTTTCCATTAACGAATGCCCTAAGTGTACTACATCGTTTGAAAGTTTATCAATTGTACTAACAAATTGTAAAAAGACTTATAGGGTGATTCATTTAAAAATTTTGAGATATTGCTTGATTTGCGTTTTGTTTCACCCTGTATTAAAGAAGCCACCGATGAAAAAAGTAATTAATACTGAGCACAGCCAATGATGTGTGTATGACATTTGAACACAAAGACCTGTTGATTTATTTCAATTTACTGTTCTGCAGAGTGTTAAAGAGGAGGTCTTTTTTGCTAATAATAGGCCATATCTTTGTAAAACACCCTTATAATATATTAGAGTGCTATATTTTTGTAACCCTCTCGGTGAGATCTTTTCGATTCTTAAACGAAATATAGTACGTTCCATTGAAAAAAATGTAAGTTTGTGCTGCTACGTGGTTTTGGAACACCCTGTAGAATCGAAAGTATTTTCAAAATGTGCCCTCAGTAGCTGTATTAGCTCTCAAAAAATTATGAAGTTCTATCTCTCACCACAACAATGTAATCCTCCGATGTCAGAAGATTGCCCCACCCTGTATAATGTATAAGATGTGCGTTGGGTTGCCTATAGAAAAATCGTTAATTAAAGTAAATCATGCATTAATAAGGGTCATTAATGTATGATTTTGAGAACGTTAATAAGATATATTAGTACACGGTTGACGGAAAAAATAACACAATTTCTCAGTAAAATATATTCAATTTACCTGTAACTTTGAAGATTCCTTCTATCAATTGTCTACTTAGTTCGATATTCCACTTTATTTTATATCTGTGACTGGTTTCGGATAAAATGGAAATTCTTCTACTGATAGACAGAGCCGATCGGCCCAATAGAATACCTAGATCACGATATGGTGTCTTGGAATTACTTTTATTTATAAATTTTACTATTTCTTTATCTTCTTTCCTTGTGAATCTAAAAAAAGGTAAGTTTTAATCACGTTTTTTAAGCTATAGGCTAGACGATAGGGGTAACAACTACAAGTAATTAGCAATACGACTGATTTTTTTTTTGTTATAAGTACCTTAAAGTATGTAGATTAATATAAAAAAAAGTTAACCTGTCTATCGATTTCCCAAATTAGAAAAAAAAAATCGGAAAACTTTTTTTTTCGAAATTCTTAAAAATTCCGCGCTGGGAGGAAAGTAGAGAAAAATGATAAATACCACCGTGTAGGAGAAGTGTTTTGCAATAAAAAAGGTTTCTTGCGTTTTTTTCGTTTAGTCAATGGTTTGTCCGGAAAAAATTCGGTAAATTAAGTATGTGTTCCGCATCCGCGCGACTCTATTTTCTGAAGCGCGGCGGAGTACATTATAAACTATTGTACAGTTATAATGTAGATATAAATAATTGTGATAGGGCGTTTTGAAGAGGAAAGTGTCAGCTTTAAAATGGCATTTTTTTGTCAAAGCACATAATAATTTTTAGCAAATTACTCATATAATAAAAATATTATATTCTAATCAAAAACCAAGTATCTCAACAGGGCCGGAGCTTGAGTTGGAAAGGCACCGGGGCAAAAGAGAATTTGGGGCCCCATATTAAAATCAATTGTTATAATAATATCGTATAAATATTAAGTAAGAACGACAGTTTTCTGTTAATGACGATATTTATTGTTCACAACTTGTAGAAACAGTTATTATAATCTGCAGGCAATATCCTACATGTAGAATATTTGCTAATGCTCTTACGACATTTTGTTCCAAACGCAGAAACTTAAAAACTAAAACTTTCTAGATTTCATAGAAGAAAATTTGTTTATTACCTTATTAAAGTCAATCTTGCGCGCTCTTTGATTTTCAATGGACAGTAGCGCTAAATTACTAAGTCTATTTTGTCCCATTGAGGTACGCAAGTAGTTTTTGATTAAATTTAATTTAGAGAAAGTCCGTTCAGCTTTCGCAGTAGTGATAGGAACAGATAGAAACATCAGAAGTGCTGTGCACACATCTGGATAACTGGACGACAATGACGCATTTTGAATTATCAAGAAACTGGCTAGCTCTTTGACATCTTTCCTTGAATTGATTTCGTTTGAAAATGTTGACCGTACAGAAAGCAACTGAGAGGATAAGGAAGGTGACACATCATTCGAAAAGGTTTTGGAAAACAAATCAGCTTCTTGCTCCAACTCGCTCTTGGATGAATTTGTAAGATACTGAGGTAGCACGATTTTATAAGTTTTCAGAATATTTTTCATTCCAATAAACCTAGATTCAAGTTGCGATAACATTGTATCTATCATCGGGTAGAAAACATTAACTCGACGGCTTTGTTGAGGATCATTCAATCTCTCATCTTGCGACAACTCATCAAAGTGAGACTTTACCTCACGTGATCTTTTGTCTAGAAACTTTTTTTCAATTTTCCACTTACCGCAAATTTCTGACACATTCATCAGTAATGAATTGAAATTTTCTCTCAAGCTCTGAATTCTCTGTAACGCATTTTGAAGCTGATCATGTGCAAATAAAAGATCGATTTTTGCTGACTGCAATAATTTTGACGGTAAGTTCATTTTGTAAAATTTCATCTTGAAGAACGAGGAGGAAGACAACATCAAAAGTTAAAATTTTTTTGGAATCCCCAACGCCATGTTTCTTTCTTTTTAACATTAAGTCAAACTAGCAAACTCTGAGTCAACTAATATGTTTCAATCTTTTTTTTCAAGTTTGTTTTTGTATAAAAATTTTAAATATGTCCAGAAAGGGCTAATAGACCAGTGCCGAAGCCTTCAAACACAGTAAAAAGTGAAAAAAAATTATAGTAGGATAAAACCCATTAGAAAAGGAGGGGAATATGTTATAATTGAGGAAAAAAATAAATTACGGGCGATCCGAGTTCGGGAAGTGGGAGGGGGTGAGTTTTTAAGGGTAAAAAATGGTTTATCTCGATTTCTGGCAAAACCACAAGTCCTACGGAAAAAAGTTGAATGGCAAAGTTGTGAGTAATAAAAAGTTCTACAACTTTTGTATTTACAATTTTTACACATAACTTAAAAATTTATGTGAAAAACTCAAATAACCAAGTTTTTGGTTTTTTATTTTTCTTTTTCAAAAAAAATATTTTTTTTACGAAATTTTGTGAAAACTTACCTTATTATGTCCCAAATACACTGTAATTTATTTGATTTGAAATATACTTTTTTTTCACCCTATTTTGACTTAATATCAAAAAAGCACCCTAATTTTCAATCGAAAATTCTCGCGTCAAAATATCAGCTTTTTTCAAAAAGTCGGTGGGCTTTTTGTTCGTTGAAATCTATACTTTTTGATAGTCTGAAAAAAAATATACATCTCCATGGTAAATGTTCTCAGAAAATGCAAAAAATCAAAAAAACTCAAATTCGAAGTTTTTTTTAACCACTATGTACAATTTTGAGCTATTTATTAAAATTCACACTTCAATTACTCAAAAAACGTAAGATTCCATGTTACATTGATAGACGAAAAAATTGCAAATCGAAATACACTAAAGTAACGTAACTTAAAAAATGGATTACAATTAATCAAGTCTATTTATAAATGTAAAAATTAAAAAATTATACTGAGTCAATCAAGGTTTAAAAAAAATCAATTGGCAAAAATTAAATCACCCTTCATTTTGGCAAACCTCTCACCCACTGAAGGAGCAGCAGAACAGAATTGTTAGAGGGCATATTATCAGCTTCAAACTTGGTTAGGCAACGAATTGACAACAACAGATAGAAGCTGGAAGAAACATCAACGTGGCATTATGACCAAATTTACAGAACAGGATTTAATTCCGGAAGTATTGCTCAAAGCTATTTGCTGTCGCTGTGAAGCTGGGTGTAACAGTTTGGAATGTGGCTGCCGAAAACATGGTTTAAAATTCACAAATTTATGTAAAAATTGTCATGGTTCTGAAAATTGCTCCAATATGGAAGAAAAAACCAACGAAGAAGTAAATGATTCAGATGAAATTGTGGATGAAGAACCAATGCAGATTGGAAATAACATGATGGTCTTGAAGATTTCGAAGTTCAACTAGAGTTGGAAAGGTTTGTCGAGTCTAACGATGAAGAAATGCCATCAAAGAAACAAAAATTAACGGATAGGTGATTAGAATTCAAGTTAGTGTATTCATAAATGTCAAGATTAACGTTTTTAAAATTATTATAATGTATTCAAAGTGAACTATCTAAATTCAATAGTACGATTTACATGTATATTCACATTTTATGAGATTTTCTATGACATGAATGTAATTCGAATTTAGTGGATAAACTTTTTAACTCGAAAAAATTGCAGCAATCACATTTTTTCGATGAAATGGTACAGTGATTAAAAAAAACTTCGAATTTGAGTTTTTTTCATTTTTTGCATTTTCTGAGAACATTTACCATGGAGATGTATATTTTTTTTCAGACTATCAGAAAGTAGAGATTTCATCGAACAAAAAGCCCACCGACTTTTTGGAAAAAGCTGATATTTTGACGCGAGAATTTTCGATTGAAAATTAGGGTGCTTTTTTGATATTGAGTCAAAATAGGGTGAAAAAAAAAGTATTTCAAATCAAATAAATTACAGTGTATTTGGGAAATAATAAGGTAAGTTTTCACGAAATTTCATAAAAAAGATACTTTTTTTTTGAAAAAGATGAAAATAAAAAACCAAAAACTTGGTTATTTGAGTTTTTCACATAAATTTTGAGGTTATGTGTGAAAATTGTGAATACAAAGGTTGTAGAGCTTTTCATTACTCACAACTTTGCCATTTAACTTTTTTCCGCAGGACATGTAGTTTTGCCAGAAATCGAGATAAACCATTTTTTACCCTTAAAAACTCACCCCCTCCCACTTCCCGAACTCGGATCGCCCGTAATTTATTTTTTTCTTCAATTATATCATATTCCCCTCCTTCTCTAATGGGTTTCATCCTACTATTATTTTTTTTTTTTCAAAAATTATCGACCCTGGTCTATAAATATTTTTCCCTTTGTATTCTCTGCCCCTAAAGTCGGGGGCCCTGTATCTCAATAAAAAATATATTATATAATGAGGTGACATTGAAACAATTTTTCGAAGGATGGAAACTGTTATTAAATAAAATATACGGTTAATTAATTTTTCCCTAATTACGATATAAGACACTTTTCATTATCTTGTAAATTTCAGGAATCTTGAATTAATAAGAAAATATAAGTACTGCAACTTTAATAAAACTAGAGTAATTTCAATGGGGTTTGCGTAGTAATGTTGGGGAAACTTCTAAGATCAAGAATATATAATTACAAAATTAATTAATTTACATACATTTTTGGATTCAATGATTTTTTGTATTATATGCGAAAATAGCAAATTTTATAGATTCGGGTAGAAATCTTCTTGATACTCCTGTAATATGAAGATTAATATTCAACGAACAAAATGTATATAGCGAAAAGTTATAAAAGATTAATATATAATTTAAGGATATAATTTTGTGCAGACCTTTTTGCAATGAAAATATTTAAAAATTAATTTATTATTTACAACCTAAATTCTTACCAAAGATTGAAAAAAAATTCTGATTAAATATTTATATTTTTTTCCGCGATTCAGAAAGTAGGTCTTCCGCCGTGTAGCAGAGTCGCGCGGATGCGGAACACATATGCCGAATTTTTTCCGAACAAACCATTGCTCGGACGAAAAAAACGCAGGAGACATTTTTTATTGCAAAACACTTTCACTACACGGTGGTATTTTTTATTTTTTTCTACCTTCTTCCCATCGCGAAATATTGAAGAATTTCAAAAAAAAGTTTTCAATATTTTACAATTTGGGAAATCGATAGAAACTTTGTTTTATATTAATCTACATACTTTGAGGTAGTTATGAAAAAAAATCAGCCGTATTGCTAATTAGTTGTACTTTTGGTCTAAAATGACCCATACCGACTGGCTTACTAATCGTAATTTAATAATACCTTCCAGTTTTGATGTCGTCATTACTGAATAAACGCTGGAACCTA
>CAJUYH010011829.1:0-10649 GCA_910591685.1 Galerucella tenella | reverse complement strand
CCATCGAATACGTGTGTGGCGGGATCCAACGAGAGTTGCTCAGCTTGCCCATGCTCGCCCCGTGCCGCCCTTCAGAGGAGGAAGTGCTATGTTTTGGGCTGGTATCATGTTAAATGATCGCACAGAATCAATTCATGTGGTGGGAACGATGACTGGTGATAGGTATCTCAGAGAGATTCTACATCCTCACGTGAGACTATGGCGCGCAGCTGTTGGCAATTCCTTCCTTTTTATCGACGATAACGCCCTACCTCATCGGACCAGAGCTGTAAATGAGAATCTTGAAACTGAAGGGATCAATCGTTTGAACTGGCCTGCCCTATCTCCTGACATGAATCCCATAGAACATGCTTGCCAGGGCAGTGGCAGCACGCAAAAATCCACCCAGGAGTGTACAAGAGCTTGTTCATGCGGCCCAAGAAAAATGGCGAAATATTCCTCAACAGAATATCAATAATTTGGTAAACAGCATGGGCAGGCGACTTCAAGCTTGCATAAATCCTGGAGGTGGAAATACTCTTTATTAAAAGTTCTCATGCAGGTTCTCACTGAACCTTTTCTTTAAAAAGAATCAATTTGTATTTAATTTATTCAATTTCTAAGAATACTTTTTATGTTTAAAGCAAGTTTATTATTGGATAATAAAAATTTTTGACAAATATACACGTTTTTTTTATTGAAACTAATTATTTGATTAATCTCTGATCCATTTATAATGAACACATTCTTTTTTTCGGAGATTTAGGGTGATGCAAAACTTTTGAATCTATGTGTATGTCTTATCATCGTTTGACTGGTATTTAGTAACGGTTTCAGATAACGCATATTTATAACCCAATTATTTTAATCAATTCAAGTCGAATAAAACCTTATTTTTCCATTTTAAAACTAGTATGAAAAGTCTCATAAAATCTCGTATCCGCGTCTTAAGATTTCAAAGCAAAATTGTCGAAAAAATCAGTTTTTTTGCAAATATCTCCCTTCTTGTATAATTTGAATTCAATTTGCATTTAGTATGTATGTACCGGGTGGTCCAATAAGCCGATCTCTCGGCTATATATCAGAAATTCCTCAGGAAAAGTAGACAAGAGAAATTGTTGGAAATTACTTTCAAGTTTCTAGGATAACCGCTAGGGGGCGTAACCCGTGAAAAAAAATTAATAAGCAGTTTTTTGTGAAATATGCCCAATTATACCCAGTGTTAAATAAGTAAACTAAAAAAATGCCCAAATTTCGCACAAATTTGTTTAATTCCTTTTTATTCTATTTTTCCAAATAAAGGGTGGGGGAAAGTGTTTGTGGATAAATACCTATAACTTTGGTTTGAATCAACCGATTTTAACGAAATTAGTGTCAATAGAAAGAGTGTAGATGAATTAATCACATCTACTATAAAACAATGGCATTTAGTTTTAATTGTCATAGGTAGAGGGTACTTTCGAATGAAAAAAATTAAAATTTGTTTTCTTAAAAAATGTTAAATGGAAACACCTAATTATTGTGAATTATAATGGAACTGGATTACATTCTCAACAAAACGGCGCAAACCGCATGTTGATAGCTTTTGTCGAACTCGAGATATAATTAAAAACGCAAACATAAAGTGAGTATATTATTGACACCCTCTATATTATAACTTAAAATTAAACATGGGAAAGAAAGATCATACAGATATCTTGGTCATTCAAATTTGATGTCCAATTAAATGTTCAAATTGTTTTTCATCGTTTTCCACACAAATATGTAATCTAGCGCGCTTTGACATATCTGTTGCTTAAATTGCAGCTGTTGATATACTATTTATAGCGTTTCTAATGCGCTGTTGCATGTCGTCTCGTGTGGTTGGTGTGTTTGGTACGCCGAATCCTTCAATCTTCCCCACAGATAAAAGTCCAGACATATTAAGTCTGGAGATCTAACTGTCCCTGAAAATATACTCACCCTTCCAATCCACCCATTTGGATAGCTTACATTCAAATAATCTCTAATTCGTCTGGAAAAGTGCGCAGGACACCCGTCATGCTGTAATATCATACCTCATGTTTGTAAGGAAATATCTTTCAATAAAACAAACAACCAATTATCCAGAAAATCCAAATATGTTTCGCCATTTGAAGTTCCAAGAAATATGAACCTGCGATCTTTCCGTCAACCATACCACACCAAACATTAAGACTCCATCTACCTTGAAGCTGCACTTCCTCTACCCAGTGCGGATTTTCTTCAGATCAATAATGCTTATTATGCAAATTAACACCACCCGCACTATTAAGCATAGCCTCGTCTGCACACAAAATTTTTGACATGATATGCGGTTGTTCTTCTAGCAGATTTGACAATTGCAGTAACCTGAGATTGAAGCAGCATTTAATTGGACATTAAGTCTTAATGATCGAAATTTATGTATGATCTTTCTTTTACATATTTAATTCTAAGTTATAATACAGAGTGAGTCAATACTATACTTACTTATGTTTATGCGTTTTTATTTATATCTTGACTTCGACAATAGCTATCAACATGCGGTTTGCGCCATTTTGTTGATAATTTTTTCCAGTTCCATTATAATTCACAATAATCAGGTGTTTCTATTAAACATTCTTAAGGGAAACAAATTTTAATTTTTTTCATTCGAAAGTACCCTCTACCTATGACAATTGAAACTTAATTCCATTGTTTTATAGTAGATGTGATTAATTCATCTACACTCTTTCTATTGACACTAATTTCGTTAAAATCGGTTGATTCAAACCAAAGTTATAGGTATTCATCTACAAACACTTTCCCCCACCCTTTATTTGGAAAAATAGAATAAAAAGTACCTGAATAAATTTGTGCGAAATTTAGGCCTTTTTTAGTTCACTTATTTAACACTGGGTAAAATTGGGCATATTTCACAAAAAACTGGTTTTTAAATTTTTCTTCACAGGTTACGCCCCCTAGCGGTTAACCTAGAAACTTGAAAGTAATTTCCAGCAATTTCTCTTGTCCACTTTTCCTGAGGAATTTTTTCTCTTAAAGTTATAACATGAATAGTTTCTGATATATAGCCGAGAGATCGGCTTATTGGACCACCCGGTACTTCTAGATGGTTTATTGAGCTTTGTAAACTTGACGAATTGTGTGTAACAAAGATGCCGACATAAAATAGCAATCATATCTCTTAATTATCATGTCTGGGCATTTTATTTCTTTCTGTTTTTTTACCAAAGCTGAGTATTATAAAACCCTTGAGCCGTATACGTGTCGCCCTCTACAAAATTCATAGGAATAGGAACAAAATCTCAATTTCTCATATTCAAAAACCCCCACCGTCAAATTTTTGTGCATACAAGTCAAAAATCGTTATTGTAAAAAACAAAAATTAAATTTTCATGTTCGTTTAAATCGCAATATTTTAAAGTGAAGATTGCACTGCACTTCTAAGTACTTAAGGTATAACTGAACTATTTTATTTAAAAGATAAAAATATAGATAAAAATTTAGCATTATTTATTATGAATTTAGAAAGAATAGTAGATTAAGCCGAGTATTGAAAGCCTAACATTCCTGGACGTCTTAGCAGCACACAGTCCCGGAATGTGGCTTTTCTATACTATTTTTCCCAAATCGCTTAAAATTCGACAGATATTAATTAATTTAAAAAAAATGTAAAATAATTTTACGAACCAAGGAAGCCTATTTTTGGATACGTGGAGAGTGCCTAGAAAAGCTTAACTTCAACCTTACCAAAATGTCTTTGTGCATTTTCCCTTATCTTGAAAAAATGGATAGTTTTTTCAACAGTAAAAACATATCGGATTAATTTCTCTTTGCAACGAAACAGTTTTGCCCATCACTAATTTTACGAGAAAAACTGACATGATAAAATCTAATGTCAGTTTTTCGAGCAAATTTAGTAATTGGCAAAACTTTAAAGAGAAATTTATCTGATAAAAGAAAAGCTCGAGTGTTTTTTGGCAAGAATATATGGATGAACAACAACAATAATTATCTTTATTAACCAAACTTGCGACTCAATGTCATTGTGTAAAAGTGACGTCCACTTACTAGATATTGAGAAAGAGGAGTTTTTATCGCGATAAAAAAGGATGCACCTTTTTTATCGATGTCAAAGTGACAATAACATTTCCAGGTATATGACATTTTAACATTGGAGTTAATTTATCATATATAATACCACGAGAGTGAAAATTTTGTCAGCAAAATTTTTCGATTGTCACGAAAGTTTGTTGCTTGGCAATTTTGCGAATGACATTTTTAACAAAACCACGAGCCGTCAGGCGAGTGGTTTTGGATTAAATGTCATGAGCAAAATTACCTAAAAGCAACAAGCTTGGATACGACAAGAGAAAAATTTTACTTTACAAAATTTTTAATTGAGTGGTATTCGACATGACTATTTCACGAGAGAAAAACTAAAAAATCATATGTTTAAACGTTTTATTTATTGCAAACTTCAATTATACAAAGCCAAAAAAATAATAACATTATGAAAAAAAAATTACTTGCATTTTTTTTTTTCGAGATTTTAATTGATTTGAAATTTAAATTATCCATCATCGGATAGCAAGCTAAGCAAAATTTGATTCTACCCTGTTATAGGAGAGTTAGTCCTCTTCAGAGTTTGAATTGACTGAATTTAAAGGCATGATTTGACGGTCACGGTAGGGACAGCTGTGGCTGTGCACCCAAAGGATGGCCATTTGGTTAATTTCCGCAATGTATCGCTGTTCCGAACGTTGCGAAAATTAAGATGCAGGGAAAAACCACAGAAAACCTGCATCCATCATCCCGGAGTGGAAGGAAATAAGGAAAATAAAAATACACATACAAGAATTTTTATTGTGGGATTATTTTCAAAGTAGAGTTTCAGGTATTGGAAATACCCGAAACAATACACTGAAAAGTGCATTTGTTTCGGTGCTCCTCCTAGCTTGGATCGTCGTTTCTTCCTTCCCAGGTTTTTACTTCGTTCCAACTGTTTTCGGTGCACCTTTTTATACACTTTTTCGGCTGAAGTAGGTGTGAGTGAGTGGCGACTGCTCCTTCTTGGTGTCCGGTTGCTTTCTGTACACTTTACTTCCGGTTTTCTATACACTTTTTCGGAGCATTCGCTGTTTGGCGAGTGTGTGTTGTTTTTTGTGTTTTTGCGCCTCGTAGTCTGGAACTTCTCGTGGTGTCGTGTCCGTGGTTGCTTTCTATGCACTTTTCATCCGGCTTTCGGTACACTTTTTTGGAGAGGTTCCGCTGTTTCGGCGCGTGTTAGCTGTAAGGAAAAATTATTACTTCGAGGTTAGGAGATTGGCGAGAAGTTGAAATATGCCTTGTTGCCCTGTCCTTGGACAGAACAGTTGTAATTATAGTAGGACGGTATTAGGAGACGAAGCGTCTCGATTACCATCCTACGGGCTGAAGGGATTGCATTCATCAAGATAACGCAAGTTATCTCGAGAATTTTTTGGACTTCCGAAGGGGAGTCAAATGGCATTGGAGGTTTTGGCAATGTTATAGGGGCTTTTTCCTCGGGTTTTGAGGCTGGAGTTTGTCTTTTTGGACATTTAGGGTGGTATGTGGGATGATCACCGCCACAGTTGGTACAGGAAGGCTTGTTGAGTTTGTCACATTTATCGGATTTGTGGTCGTGACTACCACAGTGAGGGCAGGTGTAAAGCTTAGCTTTACATTCTGTTGTAGAATGGCCTAGTTTTGTACATCGAGTACAATATTTTGGGACGGGTGGAAGTGGGTTTGCGTTGGAAATTTCGCAACGATGGTTTAGGCCGTAGAGGAAGATGCCTTTTGACAGAGCTTGTTGTAGCTGGGATTCAGAGTTTGTGATGACTCTGATTAGGGTAGTTGGAGTGTTGGTGGCTTTGGAAATGATTCTCCAGCATTTTAGGAAGTTAATTTGAAGATCTTTGAGAAGATCAAAGATTTCTTCATTGGAGATTGTTTTGTCAACTCTGGTGATGACGAAAGAGTGGTTTGGAGGGTTGTTTTTGGCTGGAGGATCTTTTTTGGGGCAGAAGTTTGGGAGAAGATAGGTAGACAGACGACTTCGTTGTCTCCGATGGCGTTGCGGACTTTTTTCTCCAAAGCTTTGGAGCAGATGTCCCTTGGAATTTTAAGGAGGGCTGTGCGGTTTGGGTTCGCTTCGAGGTAAGAGATTTGGCCTCTCAGAATTTCGTTTCTGTTCAGAAGGTTGAAAAGTTCCTTCTGAGAGCAGAATTTTGGAGGGAGGTTTCGTAGGTTGAGTGTTTGGAGTGATGTAGATGTTTTTTGAGAATGGGACTATTTTGATGAAGAAGTCTGAACTGAGACTTCTTCAATTTGGCGAAGTGATTTTCCGCTGATGGGGGAGGCCTGAGAGGAGCGGATGAGGTGGTGGACTTGGCTACTTGGGCGTAGGAGCTAGTAGAAGGGCTTTGGGAAAGTTTGTTGAGGACTGCTTCTTTAGTGGTAGAGAGAAGATTCTCAAATTGTTTGATTGAAAGGTTTTTAACTGAATGAGTTGATGAGAACAAGTCTCGAAATTGGGGCGTGTCGAGATATTCGACTACTGATGGTAAATCGATAGGAGTTTCCATCAGGGAGCGTGGCTTGGATTTGGTCGTCTTCGAGGTTGATGTTGATTTTTCTGAATTTTTTGAGGTTGAAGGGGATTCGGATGGCAATTGAGGAAATTCCTCATCGCTGGCCTTTTTCTTGCGTCGGGTACGACGCATGGTAGGACGGGAGATTTTCACTATTCACTGACTTCTGCACTATTTGTTCACCGGTATAAGTACTTTAATAGAGAGGTTTCTGAAAGGAAACCGTCTCTAAGTGGTCGCTTATCGTAGGTTCACGTCGTGTTAGTTGGCCTAGTCTATTTTCGTAGACAGTTGCAGATAACGGTGTGGACCAATGACCGTTAAATTAGCTCCTGTCTCTTTGAAAGTTAACCGGTGACCTTGCATCATGACCTGTGATGAATTTAAGTTAGAAACTGAGTATTCCTTTTCTTTATTTTTATTTTCTCGAAGGTTCTCTATAAGTTGGAAATGGTGTTCTTCATTTAATTGTTTTAATTGGTTTCAAAGAATGGGCAGAAGAATGTCCTGTAAGCTTAATTACTTCTTGTTCACCAACTCCTTCTTTTGCTAATGCAGATATTGCAGAAGCTCTATGTGAATGATTGGTTATTTTAATTTTTTTTGTGTCTATACCAATTGATTCTGCCGATATTTTCCTCCACTTTGAAATTGTATTAATTCCCAATGGTGAATTTTTGTACCATATTCCTTTCTCCCAATTTGGATGTACTGTTAAAAATAATCTTGTTGTTGTTAGATAAGGATTGGATTCTCTTTTTTCAATAATTTTTAAAAATAAACGAACGGGACACAAATTGTTGTTAGCATTATTTCTTACCAGCCACTTGCTGCCAGATAAAGCTTTTGATCCTCCTTGTGTCGTTTTGGAAAAGATTGGATTATATTCTTCATCATATTCTTTTTTAAAGTAATTAATATCACAATTAGCAGCTTCATTTCCACGCCATGCTAATTCGAACGAATGTAAATGAAAAAACTTTTTTTGTAACCCATCAGGGTTCTCACACTAGCTTCAGTATAATCGGTTCCATCTCTTTTTTTCATGTTAAAACCATAATCTTCAAGAATTTTTGCTATAACTTGTTCAGAAGTATCCTCTTCTAACGTATAATTACGTGCGTCCAGAAACATTCTAAACTGTTCCCACGCAGACTTTTTTGTCTTCATTGTATTTCGCGGTATACTTTGCTTAATTGTACTCTCTATTTCATTTATTGAATTATTTCCAAATCTTGTATTATTCATGTTAATAATACTTATTTAAATTTTTGAAATATTTTTAATAATTTTTAGACAGTTAAATAAATAAATAAACAACTTAGTTTCCTTAGAATCCACTAACAAAGATTTTATATTGAATTTTATCACAGAGTGATAGAATTTTATACACATAGATTTGATATATTAAACGTAAAAAAATTGCCGCGACAAGACAAAAAATTGCCAGTTCAAAACTTTTAAATTTTGTCAGTTATCAATTTACTCTAGTGAAATAGTCATAATAACTCAATTCTCCGTTGAGACACGAAAAATTTTCACAATATGATTTTTTGTTGCCTTTTTCACGATCTATAATTAAGATCCTATACATTTTTCACGTATCGTTCATGTTTATTGAGATATAGATCGAAAAAAACAAAAATTTTGGGGAGTGCAACTTCTTTTTTGCTATTTTCTTCCCCTCGTGAAATATATCGAGAAAATGTTTGGTATAATACTAGTAGAGCGTATTTAGACCTACAATTCACGTAACATCTGCTCCTTCTCGCCTTAGCATTACAGGAACCCGATCACAGGGCTTCGTATAGACTTGGTTGGGTGATAAACTCCATTTCCAATACAAATTATTTGATATTTTTTTTGAGAAGGGCAAGGCAAATGATTGAAGAAGGTATGCAGTATATCAATATTGCTTCAGGGCCAAATGACACAGATTAAAGTGTAACTATCCATAACAATATTATCAGAAAAAGAGAAAGAGGAAACAATAAAAAAATTCTTGGCTCGGCAGGGATTCGATCCACTAACCTTTGGTTATTGGCACAGAACAGTTCCACTGTGCTACACCGTTCTTGTACATGCATTTTCGTATCTCAACGGACAACCGAGTTATCATGAAAAAACTGAATTTATCACGTACAAATATGCATGTAAACGCTTTATGGACTGTAAGGGAATTTCCTCACAATAAGAAAGTGGATAGGAAATGTTGACTTTTTCTCTTAGAAATTTTGCCTGGAATGTCAGAATGGGCATCAGCGAGACTCCTAAGTCACCTAAAAAGAATTATAAACATTAAACAGCGCTCCTCTCCGAATTTCAGGCGTGACGTCATCACATATGAAATCTCTCGTTGAGAGAGCGGATACCGCGCCGATCGGTTCTCGGTTAGATGACTACTTAGCTAGTAACAGTATTTTGCTAGCTTATATTATGCTTATTATTCATTATACGTTCTAGCAAACTCTAAACAGTGCTATGTTTGTGAAATAATTTAAACTATTCGACACAATGGACCAGAACCAGAGTAAAAAAAGCTATAAATATTGTGCGGTTTTAGAATTAAAACATCTAACAAAACATTTATTTCTATTAATAAGGATGCAAAAAAACGGAAGCAATGGCAGAAAAGCATGAAAAGAATCAAAGCATTCACTGATAAGTCATCATACTTTATTTGTGTATTTTTAGGATTTCATTTTTCTTCAATAAGAATCGTTATAAATTACCTTACGTTGTGAATCCATATTGAGAGTGTTATTGAAAACCACTGCACGCTTGTATTAATCTGAACTTTTTGAAATACGTAGATAATATAGTTCTTATAGCTTGTGGTGTTATTAATGTTCAAAATTATTTAATAAAATAATGGTTCTTCACAAATTAAATTTTATTGAATGGGTACTGCTTTTTTTTTCCAAAAAACAGATAATTTTTTTCAGTAGATCATCAACAAAACTGGCGTACATTAAGTTTTAAAAGAAATTATTTCATTTGATTCAAAGTCCGGATCAGCTCTAACAAATATCGCTTTTTTTACCAATGAGGTGCATGTGCATCTGAATCTGTTGTAAACATATGGAACTAATCACCTGCTTTATCAAAATAAGTTTTTCTTGTTCTTTTCAACATTGGTGATTTAACTTCCACTACATCATATATATCATAAATAGCATTTGGAGAAGCTCCTTTAATTGGGCAGTGTGCAGTTAATAAAAATGGCAATTTTTTACTGAGTAACCTATAGCGTTATCTCCGTAACTTTGTCCACCAGACCAGGGATAAAATAAAACATCTGGAATCACTCTGTATATCATTCGAGAGAGCAAGTATTTATGAAAATATTGATATTTTTAATCATTCTGTCCAAAAAACATCCAAAAACGATGTGTCACATGGTATAAAATTATAATTCAATAATCTCGTGTTTTTGATTAAAAAACTCCATAATCATTAGCAAGTCCACTTCTGGAAGATTTAATGAGTCTGCTTTTTTAAAATTAGGTCCACACATTTTATTTTATTCACACAAGATTTTGCGAGTAATTCAAAATAAATAAATTCTACGCGAGGCACGTTACAGTCAGAAGCGTAATATTTGTGCACATTAACTTTCATAAGCGGTGACGTCACAGTCATAGCCTTCGCCCGGGTCGGTTGAATTATAGGGAAACACGAATTTTTGAGTGATTTTGCGAAAAATCGATAGTACTCACCTATTTTGAGAATAATCCGTCAAAAAATTTGCGGGTTATACATATTTTGCTGAGAAACATCCAAAAAAAGATTTTTTTTCGCCACTTGAGCCATCACTTTTGGACTAGTTATTTTATACAAACCACAGTTTAAATGTATTGCACTGTACGGAAAAGTGATCAACAACATGTGTTCTCGCTAATAATAACAACATTTCAGTTAGTTTCTTCATAATATTGTTTAAATTACCACTTTTATAAATATATATTTGACAGGCTACAAATTTGTATGAAAACAATTAAATCAAAAGACAAATGACATAGAAGCTCTAGCGCATGGAGGTTAGAGAGGTTA
>CAJUYH010011828.1:0-10649 GCA_910591685.1 Galerucella tenella | reverse complement strand
TCGTAAGAAATGTAAATACAGGGTGTCAATTTCAAAGCTTATAATGAAAAAGAGATATCAGGGAAATTTCAAAACCGGTACAGGGGTAAAAAGGGGATACTTAGTGACATGAGAGAAAACACACTTCCACTTGTGATATGTCCATGAAAAGAAGGAAATGCTTACCAACGGCTTAAGGCATAATTATCTATGGTGTAACAATACAGGAGAAGCATCAATGCTACCACAAAAATAACAATGAATTGTGGAACCGCCAAAGAAGGTGCAAGTACGTTTTTTGGTAGAATTTTATCACGGGCTGCCTAGAAATTCATTCACCAGGCAATTCATTCACCTTATTTCGGTCGGCTTTGAGGTCCCATCCGTCCCCTTCAATAATTTTACTTTCAAGTTTGTCAATTAAAACATTGAGTGATACAACAACCATTGGCGACGTAGATGTTTCCACTTGTATTTTTTTTTGTTAACATTTTGAAGTCTATCAATAATTTATGGACTTCTTCAAGTAATGCCCATTCATTTCCTGAAAATTTTTGTAGATCTGCATTTTGGCAAAAGGAATCACATTGTCCCATACAAACTTTGCCCCTGTTTTTCACCCACTCAAAGGTGTCATGAGATACCAGTTTATTAGTATGAAGAAGACATTAAAGTTGAGATAAAGTAAGAAGCGAGTAGAAAGCCCAAATGAAAATGAACTTGAAAAAACATTGGGACAATTTGGTGGTAAATACAATGAAATGACGACGAAATGCTGTAGAGGTAGAATATGCATTGGATGGATGTAGGAAGTTCATTCCAATTAACAGAGATTATAAATATAATGAACTACTGAACTTAGTGTTCAACCGCATTAAGATGGAGATAAGAAAGGAAAGGAGAAGAGTCAGTTTTGACGAGGAACACACAATTAAAGGAATATATACAGTGCGGTCCTTGAGTAAATGTACATAGAAATACAGTACACTTCACTTTAAAATATTTAAATTAACTAGAAAGCTACAGGGTCTTGAATATGAAATTTTTAATTTCGTTTTTCACAATATTCCTAACGCTTTTTGACGTATAGGCACAAAAATTTGATGCTGGACGTTGTTGGATAAGAAAAATCATCATTTTGTACCTATTTCGCTGAATTTTGTAAAGGGCGCCACATAGGCCACGTATGCGGCATAAATGTACGCAGAACTTTTTTGCCTTTCACATTAGCGCTACTTTGAGAAAAATCATTGAACCATATCATTACAACAAAAAAAAAGGAATATCTGTTAGTATCCTTTAAACGGTTTTAGAGATAATCACATTTTAGTGATTAACATGATTATGTTATTTAATGAAATTACGTTCGATAAATGTAGTTGTGTGTATTTTTTTCAGTATTAGAGTATAGTAGCAGTTAACATCAAAAATATGTATGGTACTTTGAAGGGAAGTTATCAAAAATTTTGAGAAAAAGTAAACTACACAAAAAACATTCAATATTGCCTAAAGTAAATGTTCGAAACCGTATTTAAATTACCATACATATTTTTCATATTAACTGCTACTATACCCTGATACTGTTCATCTTAATTAATACTGAAAAAAATAATTATCATAAACACAACTACATTTTCGAACGTAATTTCATTCAATAATAATCATGTAGTTAATCACTAAAGTGTGATTATCTCTAAAACAGTTAAGATTTGGAGATAGTAACAGATATATTTTTTTTTGGTTGTAATGATGTGGCATTAACTATTTTTCACAAAAGTAGCGATAATGTGAAAGACAAAAAAATTTTGCGTATATTTATACCAGATACGTGGTCTATATGAAGCCCCCTACAAAATATATCAAATAGATACAAAATTATTATTTCTTATACCAAAAACCCCCAACATCAAATTTTTGTGCATTTACGGCAAAAAGCGTTAAATTTAGTGTAAAAAACGAAAATCAAAATTTTAACACCACTGTACTTTTATGTACAATTAGTTACGGACCACCCTGTATAGAGCCGAGAACAAAAATAAATCACCTTTCACAAATTTCATTGCAGATGAGAGAGTGGGAAAACTATTTCAACCCATAAGATTTAACTTTGTGCCATAATAGCTCGATTGGATTAATTATTATTCAATATTCGCGGAGAAGACGCAATACTGACCATTTTTAATTGCAACTGTATCACGCACATATTCTTCATTCATTTTAAAATCTTCATACTTTTAAAAGATTCCGCTTCCAGCCGTTTCTAAAAACTTAAAAATACGTTTTCGTATGAATTATACGGATCTAATGTGTTGAAAATCGTATATAATGTCACCAGTCAAACCGGATTTGAGAACAAATTAGTTGGTTTATTGTGATGCAATTTAAGACGAATTCTTTCGTCTATTTTAGAATGTACTAAATAGATAAAACCACATTCTCTTCTGAGGGTATTGAAAACACCATTTGTTTCGTTATATAAAATAATTTGAAGTCGATTTTTTCCACGTAATTTATCAATGTATTTATTTTGAAGCAAGTCATGTCGAACAGATAAGAAGATAGGCGCGTAGCATTGTTTCATATGTAATGACGTAATAATTCAAGCGTGTGTCTGGTTTTGTGTTTTAGAAGAAGAAATACGACGTGTATGAGTATGTAGCATGCAAATGAGGACAAGCTGTACAATGTATTTTTGTTAATTATTGAGGCAGTGGTGAAGAATTGCATCGAAGCGAGTGTAGGACGCGAAAACTGGTAGAGGATAGCTTTCGATAATATGTTCGGAATGGATTATTGTGTACTAGGTAGTTTCTTATAAGTTATTATACCACAATACTGTGTCCTCAAAGTACTGCTTATATTCTTCATTGGATAAAAAAAAATTCCGAAATAGATATGGTAATTTATTTAGCAAATTTCCTTCCATCACGGGCGTATGATAGAATTTTTTAAAAGGAGTTCATTATTGTGTGAAAATTTCCATGTACCATGGGAGTACCATGAAATTTTTAAAAGAGAACAATATATTTGCCAAAATCTCTTTCTACCGTAGACGTAAGATGAAATTTGTATAAGGGAATCACTGATTTGTAAAAATTCCCATTTACCATTGGCGTACGATACATTTTTCAAAGGGGTTAATTTATTTGGACAAATCATAGGCATATTGAACACAAATTGTCCTGTACAAAATAATTGATGAAGAATATATGAACTCTAACAACAACAAACCAAAAAAAATGTACAGTAAATGTTCATGGCTGCTAATTTAGTTTAAGTAATGCAATTAGTTTGCCTGGGATATTATACAATGGGGAAAAAAGAAGGAAAAACCAACCTTACCTAACCCACTACAATAAATCAAACGGTTACGCGCTAACGCTGAACAAGTGACGTTACTTTTAAAAGACGTCTTATCTTGTTTAAGACTAAATATTGCAAGTCATGAAAAGTAGCCAAAAAATGCAGATAATGACTTTAAAAAATGCCAAAAAAATGAATAGCCAAATTGGAATTTAGTGTGGTCATAAAATGCCCTCAAGTGCTTCAATTAGTGCCATTTATAAGCAATACTATAAAGTTTTGTATTGGAATTAATTTGGACTTCAAATGGAAATTAATTTGACCACGTCTCTCTATTGGCCCTGTCGTGGGACTATTTCCTAATAGGCTAATACCACTACGTCCTGGTGGAAATTTTGTTGTTGCTGTTGTTCCCATCCCATGCCTCGGGAGCAACACACACAATTTTCTCTCCACTTTCTAAGGTCTCAATAACTTTGAAGGTGTTCATTTTTTATTACGAAATAATTATAAAATATGACCCATAAAACAATATATCACTCAAAACATAACCTCACAATCTTCCACTCAAAACATAACCTCACAATCTTCTTTTTCTTCAACTTTATAATTCTGAAAGATTCCACAAAGCAATGTTTTCAATTCCATAAAGCTTCGTATTGGCATGAAAAATGCTTATTAAATACAATAAAGACATGGCCGAACCGTTTGCTCACGATAATGAGCAATGTTGTCATAGTTTTCATTTTATACAGGGTGCGCGGGCGGGAATAATAGGTGATTATGTAATTGGTCCCTATTTCTTTGATGGGACTGTAAATGGAGCTGCTTTTTTAAATTTTTCACAACTTGATTTTAGAAACCTTTTGCAAAATGTGCCTCAAAATTATCGCAACGGAATGTGGTTTCAATTAGATGGTGCCACACCACACTACCAATTAAATGTTCGCAATTGGTTAAATAGGGAATTTCAGGATCGTTGGATAGGAAGGGCAGGACCTACAAATTGGCCTGCTAGATCGCCGGGCCTTACACCTTGCGATTTTTTCTTGTGGGGTTTTATTAAAAATATTGTTTACAAAGAAGAGGTTACCACAAAACAAAATATGAAAGACAGAATTACTGCAGCATTTAGACAGGTGACCCCTGCAATGCTAAGAGATGTGCGTAAATCAATGAAAGAAAGGGCAAGAAAATGTATAAATGAAAATGGAAGACATTTTGAACACCTATTATAAATTTTAAATTTCAATATTGTAGTTTTCTTACGATTAAACTTTGTAAAATTTTGTACTTATTAAAAATTGTGTAAAATATGTTATTTCTCATTTAACGTCAATTATTAAAGTAAATAGTGAAGTTAGATGTCCAAAACCCTATATTTTTTCAATGTGTATTAAGGAGTGCTTCTAACTGAAGAAAAATATACAGGGTGTCCCATTTGAAAAAATTAAATTATTGCAATTTGAAAACTAGACTATTTGCACGCCATCGGCAAACACCCTGTGCAACAGGTAAAGATGTTGGGTAATTATTGTGGTAGGTGTATGTTTCATTTACATCATAGTAGCCTTTTGGAGGAATTTTTGAAAAAATGTGTTTATTGTGCTAATATTTCTGAAGTGCTGTTTTTTCATTAAATCTGCTTATAATAGGAATAACTTGTCAACGCCGCGTCGGATTTACAAATTCAAAAAACTACCGTAAAGCTAATATTAAGTAGAATCAGAAGACATAATCGTATACAGGGTGTTCAATTTAAAAAAACCAAATAAATTTTCATTCCACAAAAATTAGCCACCCTGTATACATCAAAATATTTCACAATTGTAGTCCGAGTGACACCGTATAAACCTACAAGAAATCTTGTTGATACCTCTTTTAGTTTCGGTGCTAAAGATCGAGTGGAAATAATTGGCGCACCCTGTATATTGATAGGTATATGATATCATTTTTATATATAGAATTGCTAATAAGCTTTCAAATCTACTTTAAGGCCAAACCGAGCGCTCCCTTTGGGCAGAGATTACGTAATGAATGCTATATGTAGAAGCTTTAGTGGACGGTTTTAATTGCCTATTAGCTTCAAGAGTGACACAAAAGTCGATTTTAAATCTACGTTGATGCTTATTGTGTTACTTGGGTCTATGGCAAATCAATGAACTAGGCGAGAACCACATTTTCACCTTACTATAGACACACTGGACTATAAGGAAATGAAGAAGCAGTACCCTTCTGGGTACCAGAACCCCATTTGCGGCATCAGCTCAAATGTAATATTGGAGGCAATAGGTTACGGCGATAAAAAGAGTTGATCTAACCATTGGAAATATCCAGTAAGGCTTAAATAATAAAAGATACTCCTGGAAAACTGAAGCTGAGAGGCAACAAATGAATTCATAAGCAAGAGCAATACTGCACTAAGAGTTTTAGCAGGACACATTCTTCTGAATGGAAACCTTAAAGAGCTCAAAGTGGTGGAGAAATAATAATTAAGATTCTGTGAAATGGGAGAAAAAGCATCCATCTACATAATGAAGGATTGTTACACTCACATGAATAAATTCTGCGGTTATCCTGAAATTCCCTCGGGTAATAGGTTGAGAGAACAGCTAGTATCCTGGACTTTTCTCGGGAACTGAGTTCAAGAAAGGAGGCAGAATAAATATTTCAGATCTCAGTGAATGTCAACCCACTATACTTGAATACCTAGGTCCATTTCATCCACGAATCGAAGGTTTATTCTCCATATTACCCTGATTTTATTACAAACAACGCTTTAGTACGTTAAAGATATTACAATCGACATAAGAAAAAATTCTTTTAGAAGTGAAGTGGTTTAATTATTCTCTATTCTCCAAAACCACCAACACTTTCAAACAGCAACATAAAATTTTATATTATACAACAATAAAATGTATAATCCAGATTTGAGCGATCTGTGTTTATAACTTGATAAAAATTGAGCATTACATCTAACTTAATCTAATCGGCTAATCGGTATATTCCACAGCACATGTCTCAGATCTTTTATGTTCCTCTGAATCTAGATTACAGACTTTAGCCTGACTCTTTTGAGTACCCAATCAGCCTGGAGACTGGAGAATATTCCATGTAATTTCTTGCTGGTTGCTTCTCATCATCTAGAACAAGAAACCGCACATGTGCTTCGCAGTTTCATGTTCTAGTTGACAGCATCTGCACATATCTCCGTCTGTCAATCTCATCAGCGTAGCGGACCTGTTAAGCTCACAGTGACCTGTTAACAGCTTCAACGGCTTTCCTATCTTTCCTTTCCAGGGCTGCCGTGGAAGTTGGTGTATTTCCTCTAATGAACTGTTTTCTGGTAAGATTATTCATCATTCAAGAGATTTCTGAGTTTCCCACTTCTCAGTGGCCATATTTATTGTCGACTTTGCGACACCGCAGAAGGGTTCCGGACCATTAAATGGCATTGATGAGCCTTGTCTGACCGTTTTTTCATCACCTTTATAACTCTCCTGCCCTGGTACCCAGGCTACCATGACCTTGCAATGGTCTTCAAATACGTTTAAGGCAGTCCCACACCAGCTTAGAATTGACCTCTTTGGAATCAAGTGCCTTCAGTGCAGCTGGGAAGATGGCAACTGAACCTTTTTCCCTTTCAATTTATTTAACACAGTATAGAATTGCCGTCACTTCCACGGAAAATTGTGACGCTCTTAGATAGGCTTATTGGAATAGCTATCCTTTGTTTTAGCCCTACGTTTTAATGCATTTGAGGTACTTGAATTTACATAAGAAAAAAAGTTTATGAAAGTGGACTGGTTTAATTATTTCCTATTCTCGAAAACCTACCCAAAACAGCAGCATGAAATATTTTATAATACATCTCAAAAATATATGATCCAGATTTAAACGATATGTGTTTATTATTCAATAAAATATTAATCATTACTCCTACCACAATCCGCCTAATATGAAAGATAAGCTTATGAGTAAAGAATGGCATTCGCACGTTGTTCGGTATGACCTTTTTAATAAATTATAGCCATTCTCAACATCATAATTAGCAATTTCACGTTGTGGAACACGAGTTGTTGAATAAAATTATCTTGACAGCTTTTTTTCCGTTGCACCAAGTATAGTTAGTAATAAATTTAACAACGCATTAATAACTTTATTGAAACTGTTGAACTTGACAGTAATTATTTTGAATAAAACGAAAAAGTCAAAAAAAAGAATCATAGGCGATGGAGTTTTCAAAATAGAAGCTCTTGAAGATTGAGCTATTTTGAAAGTTTTGTATCACTGAAAGAACAGTTTGGTTACAATCACTAAGACTAATTAACTATCACAAAATCCGTTATTGAAATAGGGCTTATTAAACGTTTGTTAGTAAAAAACGAATTATTTGTTTTCACTCTATAAATAAACAATTATTTACTATTACATGAAAATATTTTCTTATAATAATTAGTTATTAACAATAAATGTATATTTTGAGTTTATTAAAAAATGATTAATCACTAAGAATATATGTTTTTCCACCACACCGTATGCTATTTATTATTACTTAGCCATTGTATAAAGTTATTACATATTCTGCCACTGTTATTCCAGATTCAATTACTATACCCATATATTTGTTCACAATGAAAACATTACAAAAGCCCCTTTACTGATAATAAACAAATATTTTTTACATTTTTAACAATATTTATAGATTGATGTCCAAATACTTATTTCGGCAACTAGACTGCTATCTTCAGTAGACCCGAAAAGTTATCATGATATTAGCAGTTAGTGAAACCATATCGGCTTTTGGTGATTTCTGCTAATACATTGATCACTTTTAGAGGATCTTACTGGAGATGGCAACTCATTGCAGTTTATAAAATAAGTGTTAAGACATTTTTGAAAATGTCTCTGTTCTTCATAGTGTTTATAGCTATACCTATTATGTGTTTCCTACACCATTACAGTTTTTTTAATATATAAATGATAAATTGTTGTACTTTTCTCCAAAATGAAAATGAAACAACAAAACTCTTAATCAAGCGATTTATACAATTTTTTCCATCATAATTTCAACAAAAAATACAATATACTTATATAAAAAAAACTTTGTTCCAAGAAATTCCAGAAAATATCATTTCATCGTATAAGAAATATTGATCATTCATGGAAAAAGAGGAGTCGGAATTATTTCCTTTCTTCTAAAGAATAGGTATTTACAATTAAGTACAATTAAATACGACATATACTATAGGTATTTTCACTGTCTAAGTACTTACGTTCGAAATTTGCAAATATCTTAGTATTGGTTCCACATTCTTCAAGGAATGCGCTCATGGGGGTGCTACTGAAGTCGACACACACACCGCCGTCCACCATTATTTTGGTATAATATCCAAATACAAATAGAATCACCAGTTCAAGCACATACTCATTAAACACTAAACTATTTACCCACCCCTACGATGCCACACTATTGCTAATATTAAAATAATATAATTAAACATACAAATCTCTTAACGGCAAAAACACAACACACTACTAAAACGGAGGAAAAGATTATTATTTACGACGATACACAGCAAATAATCTAAAAGGGATAAGGGAAGCTGCATCACATGTGCAGACTAAGGTAACGCGCATGACAGTGTGTTGATTTATAACAAACAAGATTAACTATCAAACAATATTCTGCTCATATGTATAACGTAGGTTTATAACAAACAAATGAATTTATTGAATGTTATAATGATACAAAAAGATTTATTAACCGAGACTGTACCATTTATAATAATAATCAAAGCAAGTTATAATTATTAATTAAACTTAGTAATTATCATCGCGAAGTTGGCGTATTAAATGATTTGTTTATTATTAATATCAGGTTTAATTAACGCATTTTTAAAGTGTTGAGGTATTTTACCCGTCTGAAGACACATATCAAATATTTTACACAAAGGCGCAGAGATACACTTTGCTGTTAATTTAACATGCTCGTTTTTATATTGTCAGGACCTGGAGCTTTACTTGAGAGACATACAAAATATGGAATTCCTTCTGACTAAAAAAACTTGTTTAATGCGAGATAATAATATTTCTTCTATTCTCGTTCCATAATAAATGCGAAACGATTAAAATTTAATTGTGGAAGACCGTTTTAAAATTTGTCTTCCTGCCTTACCAACTGTCGAATATACTGATTGATTTTCGTTTAAGAGCAGATTAAAGTTACACCATTACTAAAAAAACGGTACTCACTCGGAACGGCAAATAAATTTTAATTAAAACACGGTTGGAAATAACGTGTTAAAATTAATGAATTTGCTTATTTATGTATCTGCTTTCGCAAAATTAGTATATTCATTTAAACGTTTTTAACGTAATTTATAGTGGAAACAACAACATACGGTGGTATACGAATAAAATAATTTGTTTTTTCGTACATCTTAACGTCTGAATTCTTTAGGAAGAAAACAATGGCTCTCATTGATGGCGTCCTAGTTTAGGGAAATATAATGTGGAGAATGTCAACTCCACCACGAACCTCAGGTAGACGAAAAAGGCCGGTCAGCTCCACCACCGATTTCAAGCCGAGGGATTAAATAGATATGAGGATAATCTTTATAGTACCATAAAATATTTTGCTGAGTTTATAATTTTCGAAGAAAATAATTCAGTTTGACATTTTGTATCATAGAAAAGATAGAACCGCTGTTAAATAAAGTTAAAAAAATGCATATTTGAAATTTACTATAATACGTACATCAAATTGTTATATATTCAAACCTATTACGGAAAACGAGGATGCAGCCTTCCTCACAAATACGTACATCAAATTGTTATATATACAAATTTATTACGGAAAACAAGGATGCAGCCTTTCTCTCAAATAACATCAAACTACTACATACTCAAATCTATGGTTTAACAGAATGTCATTAAAAGATTAGCATGGTGGACTTGACCGGTGACCTTAATCCCCTAAAATAAAATTTCTACCTGAATTTATGGACGTGGTGGAGCTACCATGTAGCCATATAATGATGTTCAGAATCTTCCGAAATAAAGAAATAAATTATTATTACAAGAAGTTCCATTATTTCCAATAACAGATTTTCTTGAATGATCAGAAGAGAGCTGGATCCGGCAGGTAAGCCTCCGATTAAAAAAAGCAAATTTTTTCAAATAAATTAATTCCTCCTATTAATTTCATCAACCCTCTTGAACATTTTTTTCGTACGCCTATGGTAAATAGAAATGGTCAGAAATCAATGAGTCCCTTACACAAATTTTGTCTTACCTCCATGGTAGATGAAAATTTTTGCAATAATTAAATGCAACACTATAAATATGCGGTACATAGTTATAGT
>CAJUYH010011827.1:0-10650 GCA_910591685.1 Galerucella tenella | reverse complement strand
TAGAATACTAATGTTAATATACAATAGTGGCTCCTCCATTAGATCATTGGGCAATGACTTTCCATTGAAACAAAATTGAATGAGTATTAAAAAAATATAGAATATACTAATATAATATAGGTGAATATAATATAGTTTAGTATTCCTCTTAAATAAAATTGACCTAAAACGTTTCATGTAAACGGTTTTCAAGACCTACGTGAAAACGTTATTCCAAAATTCAAAAATGGAAAGCGGGCTGGTGCCCTCCGTTGACCTCAAGGCGTTAAATGGGGACGGAATTTGCTGAGCACTGACGATCTTCGCGGCGTGGGAGAAACACGCCCGAAGTTTAGATGTGCTGGATGAAAAGCCCTTGTTAATATCGACAATGCATCGACTTTGGTTGAGGGGTTGGCAGGCCGCGCTATATTTTTATTTGAAGAGAAATAATGAGAATAATGAAAACAAAAAAATAAGTATTATTTGAGATGGCGTTTAACAAATAATGTCAAGTTTTGAGACAAATATGATCCCAATTGAAAGTATATTGCTTATTAGAAATGTTGTTAAAAATCATTTTGATTGAATTTGTTGGTTATATAGATTTATTTCACAATTATTCTTCTCTCTCTTTCAAGTAGTTTTTCTAATATTTTACTTGTCGTACTTGTGTAAATCGTATGTCGCGAATAGAATTTTCGCAATCTGTATGTGGTATACCACGAAAAAATCGTGTACCTATTATTAAAATAAATATGAAGTGGTTATACAGGGTAATACAAATAGAAAACTGCAAACATCACACTTAGGGGTCTATTCTGTAATTAATCCTTTAAAATTTAGTCGCTATTAGAAATAAGTTTTTAACGGGCCTTTAAAAATTTGTTGTTGAAATGCTATTCTGCAAGTATACATTTTAGAGGACTCTTAAAAATTATACATTTTAAAGGGTTCCTTTAAAATTTCGAGTAGAGTATCTGGCAACAGCGCTTTTGTCATTTAATAGCTAATATTTAATAAAAAGAAGTGAGAGTTATTGAAGATAGAAGAAAACCATAATAATATGTATTTGATGGTAACCCACAAATCACTCCACATAAACTGTTTTTGGTTTCTTGCATGCAATTATTATAAGTTATACAGGGTGTTTTCAAATGACACTTACAACGTTTGCATAATATCTCATCTCTTGTAATTTGTTGGCTGCTTAGTGAAAAATTATGTTTGAATGGGATATAATTTAACTTTGTAATTATCTTATTTTTTATTGTCACCAATTCTTTTGTGAATAAAATCTCAAGTTTGGGAAAGTATATTCAACAATCTCCTCCCAACGTTTTAGATGCAAATTTGTTCCTGTTGCATATTCTAACCACTATAACCACTATAACCATAAGTAGTTTGGTAGTTATTGAAAAAAAATACACGAAAAATATTTTTTCAATTTCATTGGTAAAAAGTGATCTTATAGACTTCATAAAAACAAATATTTTGAAAACTACAAACTTTTTGATATGTGAAGGTTATGCGTTCTTCACGTGGAAACCATTGAGGAATACACAATAAAATAAAAATAGCGTTAAATGCCAGTGGCGTAAAAAATGGGAGAGGAAAGATAATATATTCTTCCAAATGTACTCCACTGGATCAAGAATTGAAACATGTCTACCTTCAAAATATGCCCTTTTGCATTTAAAAACCACATGCCAAATGTCGAATCAATTTATTCATCCATTTTAAAGTTATTAAATTAAAACATTTAAATTTTTATAACTGCAGCACCCAGTATACCAAAAAGTAAATAGTCTAGACCCCTTAATCCTTATATCACTTTGTCCAATTTTACGAGAGGTCTACATGCAAACGTTGTAAGTGTCATTCGAAAAAACCCTGTATTATAGTTATAATGTTATAAAAAATGTCACGGGCGCCAAGAACGACTGAAAAACAATAATGTTTTTTCACATTTTTCTTGACACTTCCTTGGAAAAGAGAAATACTTTTAAATAAATTAGTAGGTATTTGAAAGGAATCACCCAAGTCCCTAATACTTTTTTGGTGTAATCTAAATTATGCCCAAGATTAATATATAAAGATTGTTAATTTAAATTATTTCAAATATAACCTAACAATGTTTCTTACTTCTTGTGGTTTGCAATTAATTCTTCAATCAAGGCTTCACCAGAATCATCTACATACGCCATTCTTGTTACCGTTATTATTTGAAGGCACACTTTAACATCCCTTTAAAAATAATAGTTTTAACAGGCTATTTTAAAGGAATAGGCCCCTTAGTCAACTGAAACAGGTGAACAATTTTTTGAAGGAAGCGGATCTGACTCCGCTCGCCCAAGTCATATCGTTTTTAGCACAATTTTCACCTCTTTATTGAGATTACATATACTGACGGTACAGTTCAGAAAAGTGGAGCTTTTTTAAAAAAGTTTCCTACTCTTCAAGATCTTTTTTTAAATTTAGATATCTCAAATTTTTTTTTTGACATTTTCGCAGAAACTCGAATATTTCTATGTTTTATTACCATTGTAAATAATCATTTTGCTGCCTATGTAGGAAAAGTAATACTTTTGCTAATTGATTCATGTGTTAGCAAAATTAATATTTGCTGTCAATCGGAGAAAAACGAATTTTACGACCTGAACAAAATTTTCCGCTCTATTTTTTGTGTTCATATAATTGGTTTTCCGGTAAGGTAGGCGAAAGAGTAATAATTTACAGTGGTCCGAGTTGGGTTTGGAATGAAATGACATTCGTGAATCGGTCTATCAGTAAAATTTCAGTTACAATGAATTAAGGATAAAAATAAAATTAATTTTTTTCCATTTTCGTTACAATTCTTTAGATTGCCTAGTTTCAAATGCTGTAAAACACAAAATAAAGCTCAAAATTTGACAGTAGTCAATAAACGGCAGTTGACGGAAACATTGTTTTATTTATTTAAAGTTACTGTGGGGTTAGAAGAAGCATTCTAGCGAAAATTATTGTGAGTTACAGATATTAGTATTTGCTGTCACCTCTTAAATTCGATTGACGTTCCGAGGAAGTTGTAGACAAATCTGAAGTAGAACTTTGACTGGAATACACTTCCGACCATGCTTGATTTTGTTGATCCTTTATTGTCGAACCGTCTTCTATACTTGAATCGTCCTCTTGTCCTGATAAATTAAGTTTTGAGTATTTTAAAGGCATACTATTGTTTTATACTAAAATTTATTTATTCAATTCAATATTAAAATCACATTATTTTTATAATTTATACAATAATAATTACAAATTACACAGTGAACACTTTTTTGTTCGAATACATCTGAAATAAATGTTTCTATCTTTTCCATTTGTATATCGATTCATGTACAGAAAATCAATTTTAAAATATACACACCGAGACACACACATCAGACATACACAGTGCCATACATCCATATAAAAATAGTCAAAATAAATTATAAAGAGATTGACATGAATAACATTTTTCACAGCTTTGATAATGTTTTAACTTTATTTCTCTACGACTAAATAATAACGCTCAAATTATTTTTACATATTTAGCTGCATAACGATATAAATTCTTCCCACCAGTGAATAATAAAAAGAATTCACTCTCGTTAGCCAATCACATTCTATTATTTATTATCAGAATTCACGCTAAAATGAATTAAAATGAATAAATCAAATCGTCTCTTTTAAACGTCAAATACCTAAGAACGCAAATCGCTTCTAACAGCGCGTCGTTTGAAAAGTCAAAATCATTATAAAATCATAATTTTACGTATTATAAGAGAAAAAATTGGATAACAGTAGCGATAGTGAATATGTACGCCTCCCGGAATTAATTTCATTTATAAATGTAAGGGATCCGATTAAAAATATGAGTTACGTATATATATTTACTCTTTACATTTTTATAAATATGCTCTATAGCCTAGTGGTGGTTGACTATGGCGCGGTCGATCGAGGTTCGATCCTCACTGGAAGTTTTTTCTTTTTAGTCGTGGAGAAAGTATAGTATTTTACTTGTGTAGAATGGCTATTATTCACTTGGATGATTCCAAAACTCACTCAAAACTCACTCGCTGCGCTCTCTCGTTTTGGAAACTTCATCCGCGTGAATAATAGCCATAATTCTGCACTCGTTGAAGAATATACTATTATTCGTTTTATCTGTCAGGTATAGTATTGAAATTCTTAGGACACAGATAAAAATCTTTGATTGCCATAATATTTATAAAAATATATTTGTATCCTTTTTTTCTTATATCTGGTAAGGTAAGGATGATCTACAAATCAATTCAATTTGAATTAGAACATACAAGTAGTAAAAAAGTACATAGACCTTACGGAATTGTTTCACTATATAGAAGAGCAGTTGTAAACATTTTGCCTTTAAAATTTATAATTTTGGATTATGTTCAGATATTCCGAATAAAACAATTATTTTATAACGGATCAAGGATTCTAGTATGCATTGATACATTA
The DNA here is from genome assembly GCA_910591685.1 of Galerucella tenella. Lineage (NCBI taxonomy): Eukaryota > Metazoa > Arthropoda > Insecta > Coleoptera > Chrysomelidae > Galerucella > Galerucella tenella. The sequence continues at coordinate 6,174 of CAJUYH010011827.1, read as the reverse complement.
TAATTGAAAGAAATTAAATAAAATGCTTGATTTTACCTTCCAAGTATTGAAAATAAGCCCTCCACTTTAAATTTGTACACGGAAAAAAAATATTTGTTATATCAACTAAATTTATTTAGTCACTTTTATTTCATTAACTCGATTAAATTTCATTCATATCAAATACTGAATGTATTCGTCCAAGGAAATATTAAAATTGACGAAACAAAATGGAATTGTCGACCTAATCCTAGAAATTTCTTGAACCAAAAATGAACATATCAAGTCAAGTAATTCCTAATTTACATCAAAGTATTATAATATTATCTCAAAAAAATGATTCATTCAAACCAAACAAATGAGCACGCTTGATTCAAACATACACTTGTCAAATGAAATATATTTTAACTTACTTCAAGCGAATAATATTATTAACTCAAATATAATATTTGGATGACTCAAACAAGTGAATTCGCTCGGTTCAAAATAAATTTTTTTAAATGAAGCATTTTTCAACTCCTTTTAAGCGAATATTAATATAAATTCAACCTTAATATTTGCTTTTCATTCAAGCATGTACACTATATTGTTTAGAACAAAAAATGAATTGGTTTGGAACTTAAAATTACTGAAGTAACCAATTTTAACAGTCAATTTGAACTATTTATTCTTGTTTGTTTCCATAGATGCAATAGTTCAATCGGAATAATTTCATATTTGTATCGACTGATTATCTGTTTCATTCAAAATGTTGTTGCTTAGTAAATTGTCCTGTTTCTATCTATAACCATAGATAACATAACACTGATCTATAACAACGTTTTCACTTCATTCTTCATTTTATATTGTTCTAAGATAGGAGTTAGATCGTTAGGTGAGTGATAACCTGTTGTCTGGAAATTGTTTTGGATTAGCGGATTATTCAGGTAAATATAATTATGTATTCTATTTACAAATATTATATTATCTCGTTTCTTCCGAAAAAATGTTCATTATTGTTTTAAGATGATAGGTAGTTTGTCTTGTATCAGTTGTATCTTAAATCGCATACATCACATTCTAAACGAAACATGAATTTAAACTGAGATTAAACACGGTTTTAAACAGTAAGTACCTAAAATGTCTTTTTTACAAAGTTACGGTACTTTGCTATGATCCTACCTAATCTAACCTACCTAATTGGAAATGTAAGGTAATATGTCATCACCTTCACTTTAAATTTGTTATATTCATCATCATTAACTTGCAAATTGTTAATTCTAAGCGTAATAGTAAAGTGCTACCTAAATTCAGTGTTTGAGAAAGGGACATGTGATACATTTATTGGGGCTGCATTTCGTATATTTATATTGGAAAATTCAAGAATTTCCTTTATGCTTGTTTAGAACATTCATTAAACTCTATTTATTTTTATTATTACTTCTTTGTAGATCAACATATATTATGATTTGATTTTCCCTGATGCCCTTATAGTGAATTTGCAAGTTATAGCGGTTGAAAATAAATGCAGTTAGTGGAAGTTTGATTTTATGTTTTAGAAAATTAATATTTTATTGGAACTTTAGTTCTTTATGCCAGGTTATGTTTGAGCGACCAGGGGTCGCGACGCAAAAGATCTGACCGTTACGCGTTACGTTACGAAACGTTATGTTACATTTCTTCGTTATGTGCCTTGCTTTTGCGTGCTTGTGCCTCCTTAGTCTCTCTCTCTCTCGTTTACGAAGCAGCGATTCATAATAATAAATATGCTCCTACCCGGATTTGAACCCGGGCCGCCCGCGTACAATGCAAGCATTCTAACCACTGAACCACCGATGCTATATTGAAATTCTATGCAAAGCTGGTATTCGGAGTGCTAGTGATCTACTTGAATTTGTTCGGATAAATTTTTACTATTATTTCCATAATTTGTTTTGCGCGATTAAGGGGTCTAGCACATTTACTTTTCGAAATACAGGGTGTTGAAATTTTGAAAGCTTGAATGTTTTAATTCGATAACTTTAAAATGGATGGATAAATTGATTTGTCATTTGGCAGGTTGTTTTTAAATGTAAAAGGGCATATTTTGAAAGAAATTGTAGTTTGTGCAACTAGTGTGGATATGATGGCCATGTCGCACGAGGACGAAGTTTGAGCACGACGCCGTAGGCGGAGTGCTCAATCGTTCAAGTGCGATACAGACAATCCACACGAGTCGAGCAGCATATTTTTTATACGATCCACTTAAGAAAAAATCTAGAAAATAAAAATTTCTATGAACTGTAATATACCTAACTTCAAATTAAAAATTTTACAATTCAATTTTATGTTTCCACTAATTTTGTGGTAAACGTACAGTTCTTGAAATTTGTATAGGGCTACGGTTTCATTTTTTTAATATACGATGCTGTTCTAAGTAGATGTTGCCAGTCGGACTCCCTCATGAAAGGTTCCGTACCACTATCTATAATAATGAATATTCTGCTAAATATTTCAAACGTCTACCTGTTGTTGTTATTATTATCAAGCAGAATAATTATTGGAACTTTAGTTCTTTACGCCAGGTTATGTTAGAGCGACCAGGGGTCGCGACGCAAAAGATCTGACCGTTACGCGTTACGTTACGCTACGTTATGTTACGTTGCTTCGTTATGTGCCTTGCTTGCGTGCTTGTGCCTCCTTAGTCTCTTTCTCGTTTACGAAGCAGCGGTTCATAATAATAAATATGCTCCTGCCGGATTCGAACCCGGGCCGCCCGCGTGCAATGCGAGCATTCTAACCACTGAACCACCGATGCTATATTGAAATTCTATCCAAAGCTGGTATTCGCAGTGCTAGTGATCTCCCTCATGAAGGGTACCGTACCATTATCTATAATAATGAATATTCTGCTAAATATTTCAAACGTCCACCTGTTGTCGTTATTAATAACAAGCAGAATAATTATTTAAAAATAAAATTAACAATAAAAAAAAACCCCTCGCGGGGTATCGAACCCGGGTCTACTGCGTGAGAGTCTGGTATGCTTACTACTCGACCACCAAAGAATATGCAAATCGTTTATCTATAACGTCAGATGTATTACATAATTTTTGCTTAAAAGGAACTAAAGTTCCTACCGTGTGTCCTTCGACACGTCTACCTTTTTTTGTTATTGTTTTTTCTTTTTAAATAAAATGCTATGAAGTATATTTTACTTTTCTTTTTTATAGCACTCAGTATGTTATGTCAACTTAATTTTTATATTAAAATTAGCAATCAGTTGATCAAACTGATTGCATTTCAAGTTCAATCAACATATTATACTTTTCAACTAAAATATTCAATTTATCGGATAAATTCTCAAAATTAACGCAAGCAATTAATTTTCTTGATTTGCTTATGAATTTCGTTGATTTAGTAATTTTGTTACTCAATTTAACAACATAATTCTTCACCTGAATCCAAAATTTGTTTCGAACCAAGCAAAAGAAAATTGATATGATGATAACGTTTGTTCATTAGATTATTTATTATAATTTGTTCAACAAAAAAAATTGACTAAATCATTATTTTTCTCAATTGATTTGATCATTTTTCAGATTCAATTCAACAAAATATTCACTATGTTGAAGCAATAATTTTATCAAAATAATGATACTCATAGGATTAACATACCAACTGACAGCCAGGCAGCCCTTGCAGCTTTAAATAATAGCCGCAAGGTAACATCCAGACTGGTAGAAGAATGCCAGAAAGTACTAAATGAACTAGCAGACCAAATTAAAGTAAGATCACGGGGGGGCATCACGGTATTTTTGGAAATGAACAAGCTGATGAACTCGCGAGAAGAGGTTCAGCAACAGCATATGTTGGACCAGAACCAGCTCTTGGGACCACAAAGAAGGTTGTCCGAGAGCGAATACAAAAATGAGTACAAAGCCAACATAGACTTCAGTGGAGGAACACTCTAAAGCAGGTACACAGTAAAACCTTCATAGGTGACACATGTGTAAAACGGGCTGAAGAACTACTGAATACCAGTAGGAATGAGCTAAGAATTATCACAGGTTATTTAACGGGTCATACCCCGGTAAAAGATCACCTGCATAAAATAGAGTTATATAACGGGGACCTCAGCAGCAGACTTTGTGGTTTGGAGACCGAGACCGTAACCCATATCTTATCTGACTGTGAGGCATTGGACTCGAGGAGACATATAAACTTCGGAGAAGCCAATGTGCCACCTGAAGTATATGGCACACATCCAAAGGACCTATATCGTCTACTTGAAGGTACGGGGATAACTGGATGGGTGGACTAAATGTGGGAGAAGAGTACAATAAGCCAATAGGCTGCAGTGCTCCCAGCATTGGAACGGCTTCCAAAACAAACAAACGAAAATCATGTCAAACAGAAAAACTGTATACCGAAATATGTATTTTTGGATAGTGCTATTGAGTATAACAATAGTATGGCGTCTGTCGACAAGTATCAAATGTCAAAATTAGTTAACCCAAAAGTTTCAGATGTGGTGATGATTCCAGGATTAACTGTTGTGTAAATAACGACAATATACAATATACCTAACCCAAATACCAGGATTCAAGGAATATTTTTGAGAAAAATTATTAAATGGGAAATCCTTCAATTCGGATAGAACTAGCAGTGGTAAAATTATGATAAAGCCTTGCTAAATTAATAATACAGAAGATTTATTCGACGATAACAAATCAATTAATGATACCTCGTCAGTCATTAGTTTTCCATTAATTTAGAAACATTTAGTATTTTTCTTACATTGAATAGAAAGTTTGTAGAACTTACACAACCCGCAATTAATATAACATTATTTTACCATCATATTTTTCATCTCCATCATCGTCTGCACTAACAGTTCGTGTACAATATTATGCGCAATAACGTTTAGCAAAAAAAAAGTAACTTTCTAATAATAACAAACTAAGAAACACATCGAGTAGACACAGTTGGTAATTCTCAACTGAATTCGTTTGATAAAAACGAAAAACATACCTCTTGGCGCACCAGAAGAGGTGTATCATTGAGAGCTTATGGCTTTTCTATTTTAGTAGTTGTATATATTATTTGGCCCTTACCCAAATATACAACATAGGTGAACTAATGAGAGTATTTCAATAATATTATTCAACTTGTGTAAGCTGGTGTAATCAGAAAAAAATTGTATATATAGGTGATCCATGAAAAATAAGTAAACGTTGATTACAAGAATTGTTTCAGGTTCTGAAAAAACAATAGTTCCCGTTATTGGAGGTTTGGATCGGTCAAATAGGTGTTCAAGTGGAAAATGATTGTGAAAAAAAGTTGTTTTTCAAAGTATCCTCCAATCCAATTCCTTTGGAAACAATTCTGAAAAAGCAATTATTCCACTCACAATCGATGACGCACACCAAAATAGTATATTAAAGTATAAGTGGATATTAAGGTCTTTAAAACACGCGCGATTTTTCGAGCACGACGGCGAATTTATTTTTAGCTTATTATTATTATACACTTTCATATTATTATGTAAAAATAGTAAGTTAAGGATTGAGATATAGTTAATTGTTGTAGAAAAGTAGAATTGTAGAAAGTAGACAACTCAACTCGAATTGTAATTGGGTACAGCTCACGGCAGCAGGGGAAAAATTCTTGGTTGGATTGTACGGAGGTGATTTTCGTAGCACTTCCTTGAACGATCATCGCTACAGGCAGTACATAACTTCAGCCTACAAATTTAATTCTAATTTTGCCATCATTCCACCCTCAGAAGCCGCAGCCAAGCAGCACACATATCGGGTTTTCCATCAGGTACAGCAGTGGCTTGGAAACGCTCTACCAACAGAGGAGTGGGGTTGCCGGACAGTCCAGGGGAACTTGATCCCTATAACCACCCTCAAAGCTCCAGCCCCAGACAAGCTGCTGACGTTGATAAGCTGCAAGTGTCAGGGGCAATTGTGGATGCAGAAAAATTGGATTGTTCTGCACAAGGTTGTGTGACTTAGATGGTCACTGCTCTAATCAAGAAATCATCTTTGATGTGGACGACGGTACAGACGACCTTCTGGAGTCACCGCTTTCATCTGATAATATTAAAGAAGTTGAAGGTACTTTAAAACCTAATACAGATAACGTAATTTCTTATGGAACCTTTATGGATTACACAAGTACGACAAGGAAAATATGAGAAAAACAGCTTGAAAGAGAGAGAAAGTATAA
>CAJUYH010011826.1:0-10650 GCA_910591685.1 Galerucella tenella | reverse complement strand
AACTGTTTCTCGCCGCAATGTCTACCGCATTCACTATGCCGGTACCGTCATATTGCGTTGCGGTGACCACCAACGCTTCCTTAAAAACCACTGGTAATGATGTGCATGGTACAGTTTTCTATGACGTCATTCATCGCATTATTGCGGTCGCAATTTGTCGGTACCGCTTTCGAGGAAACAGAGGCTTAAGCAAAGTTGTTATGGATAGCAACTGTAAATTGTCGTTATGTTCAAGGTCAGTTGCTAAGCGGGAAATTGGTATTCACTATTTAAGTGAAGTCGCTATAAGAGTTGCTATGCATAATGACAAGTGGCTATGAGAAGTGGTTCACTGGCAACTGCTTCAAGAGGTGTTGTTAACGCAAACCACTTGCGTCAGACACCTATTGGAATGTTTTTATTTATTTATGTGAACAGTTAAATATTTTAAATTAATAAGAATGGCATTTTAAGTACATATAGACTTTTTGTTCATTTCATATGTGTGCTGCTACACATTTGTCAAGATTTTAATAAATATGCACTGAGGAAAAAGTTTATTCAGCATTATTAAGAATTCAGTTGTAGTAGGTAGAAACTTTAATACGTATTAGGACACAACAAATGTTTGATTATGACAATAAAAAGGGCTTTAATCATCGTTATTATGGTCCGTCAACCTGAGGTAACTAAATTACTTTAATAACCTATTAAAAACAGTAACCACTAGTGACCAAATATTAATTACCTCAGAATACAGGATATTTGGGAGTATTAACTATTTTACTCACCACAATTAAATAAATTTTTTATCTCACTCAGGTATGTAGTCCTCTGTATCAAACAAATTAATAACTACTATTAATTAATTAAGTAATTAGAATTAAATATGTTATCAGCAGTAATTAAACTGGACAGTAATATCAATTGAGCTAGTTAATAATGAAAATTTAACCCATTAATTGCAGCAATGAAGCTGGTTGGCAAAAGTGATTAAACCTGTTAATAACTGCAATTGAACAAGTTAAGAATGATAATTAAATATATTATCAACAGTAATATAACTATGTGATTGTAAATTTAAAACTTTCATTCTCTAGATTGTTTTACAATGTATCACGTTTTATTTATCTTCCTCATTAACTGAATATTAGATGGTGATCGAAGATAAATACCGATTGAATGGTCATACATTGTAAAACAATCTAGACAATGAAAGAACAAAATCAGCAATAACATACCTATAATATTTTTTATGGGTATTGGAAAGAAATAAAAATCCAATTTTTTTAAAATTACATATATAATATATTATGTTGCACAAAACGAAAATATAAATTGTGTAGGTAACTACGTATAGATTGGTGTATATTCTACTATCTGCGATATCAAAGCAAAAATTGAACATATTGTTAGTCCTCATTAAACTTCAGTCCACCATAGCGTTATCGTGGATATACACTGGATGCTATCACATACTAATCAATCAGTCTACAGTAAAGTTTGGTTACAAAAAATTTATAGGTACTGAAGAAAATAAATTGAATGGTTGAGGACGTATGTTTTAAAGTATACAAATTAAATATATATACCTATGCGATCAAAATAGGATTAGAATTCTCTGGAACACTCGTAACTGTGGTGGCAGTGCCCTACTGTTTATTTTCAAACATCGTACCGAAATCCGCATTTGAAAATAAAATTTAATTTGAATAAAAGGTAACAAAATGTTTATTATCTATATTATGCACAGAAAGGGAATCCATAATAATACATCTTTTCTTTGGATTCCTGAAGTTTTATTACCTAGTTTCGACAGCTTCATATGCAAAATAATGAGAGTCAAATTTTATCGAATCAATTTCATTGTAAATGAAGCATACTTTATTTGAAACGTTTATCAAAATATGAGATAATTTTCCGAGACTTGGCAGAACAGGTTAATTTATTAAAATTCTCTATAATGAACATTCCCAATAGTAACAGTGCTAGACAAAAAAGATTCTTCAAATTCTGAAAGTATAAAAGAGTTGGTTATATTCTTAAAGTTTGGTATTATTAAAATGTTTTGTAATACATTGTTCTTTTTATCAAAATTTACGCACTCTATAAAACCTACATTTTCCTTAAATCTGGAACTTAACTTCAGCTGATTTCTTATGGCCGAAGTCTTTGTAATCTTTACTCTGGAACTAACGGTATTGGCAGATAATTTCGATTCCCTATGTTTGGACTCGAATCTTAAAGATGACTTTTTGGGAGTGTCCCACTCGCCTATAACCAAAATTCAAGAGGTATTATAATCTTTAAATCTACATGGTACCTACTTATTCAAAGAAAAATTCTATTTGTCCATGATACATTTTTTCCGAGATTTTTTCAGATAATTCAGATACAAATTGAAATTTAATTTTATACTCAACTCTGTCTAACAAAAAAAAACTGCTTTTCAATAGGTCTAAAAAAGTTTATATTGTTTATTGGTCTCCTTTTAACTGCAGTTCACTGCATTGCTTTTTGCAGATGTCTGAATTTATCAGAGAAATGTTAACAGTGTTAGCACTGCATTTTTGAAATATATACTAATTTGAATTGTATTGTGTGAAGAATAAACCCAATTAAAGCCTTTAGATATTTTTATCACCGGTTTTATAATTTTAAATCACTAAACTATGAAATGTTTCATTTCACTCGAAAAGATATTGATATCCTAACTAAATAAGTAATTGATTTTCAAAGTTTATTTACCTCTAAAGCGGCTTGAATACTCATCCAACCCCAATTCCAGCATGAGTAATCCATACTCCATGATATCTCTATCACTCAACGATGATATTCATTCAAGTTATCTATGTAATTCGAAATTTTCACTTCTTACACCACCACACAAAGTCCACTCTCCCTGCAACGAACTAATTAACTAGGGCTGCTAACGCGCCAAACGGGGCTGACTCCACGATGTAGTGACGATTAGAGGCGATCTTGTGCGAAATGCGAAATAGCCGTTACAATTGATTAAACCATTTAATTATGGTTAACACACTTAGCTAGTGTTAGGTGATTAATATACTTATCATAATTAAAATCATTTCAGAAACAAATTTTAATTGCTCGAGTTAAGCTGATAGCTTATGAAATGATAATTTAAGGAAAAAGTCTTCAGAAAAACAAAAAAACTTGGGGTAATTCTACAAGTTTGATTGTGGTTAGCGAGAATTTCTGTATTAAACCACTTCACTTGGCCTGTTTTTCTTGGTGTGGTTACTTTTTCAGAGAAAATTTAAGAACCGAAAGAAGATACTTGAGATATTCTAGTAATCCTTTCGAATTGCCAGATATTACATTTAAAAATTTATTTAGACTAAATAAAGAGATATCTTTGGAACTTATAAATGGATTAGATCACTTGGACAACGGACGACACAAGAATTCATAAACGAATTCCATTTTCCTGGAGTGATAGGATGCATAGATTGTACTCATATTGCAATTATTAATCCTCCAGAGAATAATGAAATTTTCCTTGGGGCTGTTTATTATAACAGAAAAGGATATACTAGTATCAATGCCCAAGTGGTATGTAATTCAAAGCAAATTATAACTTCAATAAATGCTCGTTAACCAGGGTCAACTCATGATGCTGCTATATGGCAAATGTCCTCGATCAGAGAACATATGGAGTAAAAATATTTTTGGGTAGAGCAAATTTATGGCTTTTAGTTATCCTTCACAACCTTGGTTAATGACGCCTATAATAGATGTAGAGACAGAAGCATCTGTATATGATGCTGTCATAAAACGACCAGAAATATCATAGGACGGATGTTTGGTATTCTTAAAAGCCGATTTAGATGTTTACTAAGACACAGAGCTCTGCATTACATGCATCCAAAAGCAGCGAAAATTCTATATGCATGTGCTGCTTTGCACAATATATATATATATATATATCAGAGCTAATAAACACATGCGGATGATTTAGGGCCACTGGATGATGAAGAGAATATAAACATTCCAGACCCAAATCAGAGACAAGAAAATGTGAACATTTTAGCTTTAGGTAGCAGAACAAGAAGAACTTAAGTTGACCATTTTAGGTGATTTTAAGTAGTAATACCCCTAGGGTCTTGATAATACCGAGATAATTTTGTCATAGAGAATTCTGAAAGCGTGTTTCTTGATAATAGCCCAAGGCCGCAGGCCGAGGGCTATTATCTTTGAGCAACACGCTTGAAGGATTCTCTACGACAAAATTTTGAGTATTTATCAAGACCCGAGGAGTATTCGATAAGATAATTTTTTACTTTGTGAATATCAAAAAATTGATTGTCAATCTGACGCTTAATACTTTTCAATACAAACTTCATTAGTTTTAATCAAAAATTATTCATTTTTATTTAAAACTACAGTTGTGAAAAGTACAATTATTGGTAAATTAATTGAATCGTTAGATGCAATATCAAACATTTCCGACATTTTCAATCCAGTTGTCAATTTGACGTTTGATTAATTTTTAATAAAACATAAACACCAAACTGAAAACACCACATGTGTAATAAGTACCAAGGGTGGAATTATGGAAAACATCACCCTGTATAACAAATTTCAAGTATATTCAAAACAAAATTAACTTCATAAAAATATAATTTAAAATTCAAGTAGCGTAGCAAATTTCAATCAGACTAAACAATGCTGACAATGCATAACACTTACAAAGTAAACCAAAAGGAACCTAGTTTCGAAAACACGAGTTCGCTGATGAAGCAAAGCGATCGTGGGTTACAAAGTACACGTGTGTCCAATAAGAAAGCAAGGAATGAATAAGTGGTGAAAAGCTGACCGGGCAAAAATTGCCCAAAGCTGGACGAGACAGAAAAAAAGACAAGTTAGTTGGGTCCCGAACACGGTTGCGAGCGGTTGCCCCATAGAGTTAGCGGTTAGCGGTCATCTGGAAAAATCCAGAGTTATATTTTGACTTGTAAGACAAAAGTAGTGCGGAGTTCAAAATAAGTTTCGTTGCGACACTTGAAGGGTTTTTTAGAGAGAGCGTCTACTGTGAGCGCTTAAAGAGTAATTCGGTAAAGAGGGTAGTGAACGGCCAAATAAGATTTGCTAGAGGCAAATAGGTACGATAAAAAGTCTACCCCATCCGATACGTGTGTTGGTGTCAACGAATAAGCCGGAGAAGAAGTCTTCAGCATCATTGAAGAGCGCCCTACCTGCACATTGGTGAGTCTGCTTGAATCTTGTACTAACTGTGAAACAAATATTTTTGTAGTTTGGTTAGCCCGTATTCTATTGCCACCTCATGCACATATTATTTTTTTATATTTTATTCTGGAGTTTTATATTTATTTGATATTTACTGTTATAAGGGATTCAGTCGTAATCCTCAAAACTGAGGGGTGAGGAGCATTTAGCCCACACCAAAAGGTTTGCAAATAGAAAGTTCATTTAACAATATAAGCTATTAAGTTTTCATATATAATCTATAATACGTTTCTCGCCCATTTACAATTAACTGAATTCATTATCATAATCATATTCTTTTTATAATAATATATATTACCAGTATTTAATTATTATTATTTTCATTATCTAGTTTCTATTAAGTATTTAATATTATATTTCATGACTTACTCTCTATTTTTTGGTTTTCTTTTTTATAATAAACCCATTTAAATTCGATAACGTTTAGTTTGCTTTCATGCATTGTGACGTGCTTTCTCTTTTGACTACGATTACGGATGTCACTATGACACCCACGGGTTCAGTATCTACTAGATTTTCTCGGGCGCCAGATTTTTGGGATGGTTTACTCCACCGAACTCTTGAGAATGCAGCGTCTAGAGTTACCAGGGTAGCAACAGATGGAGGTTAAGTAATTCCAGGGGTCTGTTGTTCTTGACCTTGACGTAACACGTAGTGGGAAACAGGCTTTAATTGTTCACCACTATCGGAAAATGAAACTACCAGTTGCTGAGAAATTATAGTTTTTTTTTATTTCTACTTTGAAATAATTTATATTGAAAATACGGAGCTTTATTTTTGACTAACTAAATGAATATTAAAATTAAATAGTACCTATATTACAATAATTAACTACGTTAATACTAAAACCAAAAAAAACCACAACACCAAGCAATAAATTAGTTGAATTCGTTTTACAAGATACGTACAAGCTGAGGTGCAAGGCTTACTGTTATGACTAGATGCAGGTGAAAATAGTGAATTTTAACTAGCGGTCAAATGATAAATACACAAAGAAAGCGTTATTAGCGGGTCTAACTAAGCGTTTCCTGATATTTGTGTACAGATTTAATCAAAACGAAAGTAATTTATAAAAAAAAAACTTTAGTTGCCGATACTTAAAACGGAAATTTTATCAATTTGCCTGGAAACCTCCCGAATGTTGTACCTGCTTTGGCAGCGTACGTGTACAAGATTATTCCAGGTTATCACGGTTGTCGGAACCTGTTTTTAGATTGACGTTACCCCAACCGTTGGTGCTAAATTACTCACTTAAATGAAAGCTAGACAATAGAGTCCGAAAACCTCTCCCTTGTGATCCTGCTTATGCAGCGAACACTCGTGAGATTATTTCGCTCAACGCCTTGGAAAATTCTCGAAATGTTAGCACCTGCTAAGGCAGCGTGCACGTACGAGACTGTTCCAAGTTGTCTTTGATCAAATATCTCAATCTACTACAATGAACTGTTTCCTTCGGTCGGGTTTCTTTTCAATATTTTCAGAGCCACTCAAGAATTCACCTGCTCAGGCAGCGATCAGCCTTTGAGATTCCTGAAAATATTTTCCTGTCAGATGAACGGCGGCAGTCGGGTTTCCACGAAATATTTTGAAAACCTTTCAAGAATCTACCTGCTCTGGCAGCGACAATCCTTGAAATTTCCCAAATATATCTCTTTTCCCTAAAGCCAACAATATAAATTATAGTTCGGAATTGTACACAAATACACAGAAACCTTTACTACAATTAAGCAGGCAATAAGCAAAATTAAATTTTATCAATGATAATGTTAAAATAAAAGAAGTCAGGCGTAAATGAATTTATAATGGAAGAAATTATTTACAATATACTCTTTCAATTCGCTAACCTCGTGCACGAAAATCAGTCACCGGAAACGGTCGGTCGGATAACGGCAGCAAAGAGCAAGAAGAACAAGAGCAAGAGAGCAGAGGGCAGAGAGCAGAGAGCCAATTTTTGTCTCGCTGCCAAGTTTTATTATTTTTCTGTCGACCCCACTCAGTAGGTCTCCTACTTAAAAATCTTAAGAAATGCGCGGACTGATTTGCGCGTACGGTATCGTAAATCTAAAAGGTGCAATATACCAGATGTTTTAAAACTAATACACATATATCAAATAATTATTAATACCCCAATTTTAACAACTAGATACGAAAGAGGGTGATATTAATATTAAAAAAAATAAAAAATACTGAAATATATACTACCGGATATCGGAAAAATAGTAACAACGTTACAGCATAATAAGTAATACCTTATCCTGAACCTTATACCAGACGTAACCCTACACACAAAGACCTCTCATTATCAACAACAACTGATAGTAGCGGAGGCCGGATCTATCCTTTCGGACTTTTCTTACAGGAGTCGTTGATTTCTGTTTCCCACGTACTCGTGGGTGGTGACAGCCAGCTGCGCTGCCTTCTTGTTATTTTCAGGGACCATATACATTAGTTTTACCGGTTATTACATTGGTGACGATTACTTCATTGCTTGGATATTACGCATACATATTGGTATTAGGGTATTATCGCTGTAATACAGCGGTGATTGGATGAAATTTGACACATGACTTGAAATTAAGTAATTTGATTGGTTACTATATCCAGTAAAAAATTATATCTGTTATAGAGAATTATAATTTCTGGTCATTCTTTATAAATACTTCTGTACGTGTCTTAATAAGAATCCATCATACCTTTTTGAATACAGCTACAAATCTCATTTATTTTGTCTTTAAATTATTTTAATTCGTTTTGCGAAAGGATTTTGATCGTAAACTATATATTTCAATTTAGCTTAACCGAAAAAATAAACAATCACAAAAATATTTGAAGTTTATAATTATTCACTCTGTCAAAGCAAAGAAACGACTAGACCTATTTTCCGTACATTAGAACTATTCTGCGGCGCTGTCACGTCCATTTTCACGTATGGGTCTTGAAGGTTGTTATCATGTTGTTATCATAACAACAGTTGCCAACCGTGTATTAGAGAATACCAAAATTTCGCAAGTGGTTACTAAAGTCTTTATCGAAAGTTGTTAGCAGAGTTGCTATGGTTAACAACTGCGATAACCACTTTACTTAGAGAATAGCCCTGATTGACTCAAACTTAAATTGGAAAATTTCAACTACTTTCACACAATTAAATATATGTATTGTGTAGCATAGTTGGTATCAACAAGGTTGTCATCTTGATCTGTCAACAGACTGATGGCAGCGAGGGGTACAAGGTTGTTGTTCATGGTCGAGCTGTGTCAAACTACGAGAATGTATTGAAATTGATATCTAGTTAGCCTTGACCAGTACCAGGCATAAACAAAATATTGCGTTACCATAGCAACGAATAATAACTCATTAGAAGTGTCAGTGTGAAGTTGGACGTGAAAAAAGTAAGCCAGCGTTACGCAATAAATTAAAAGAAAAAAGATGTCCATGTGAAAATCTAAAAATTGGAGTATCGAGCCATCATCAAGTACCTGTATTTAAAAGGGTTAAGAGGTAAGCAGATTTACGAATATATGCTTAATACGATTGGTGATCAATTTCCTTCGTCCTCTCCAAGACTTAAGAAGTTTCGTGTCCAAAAATCTGCTGGGAAAGCTCTTCCTTTAATTTTTTGGGATTGCCATGGAGTAATCATGATTGATTTTTTGGATAAGGGTAGAATAATAACCGGAGATTACTATTCGACATTACTGACCACTCTACGGGAAAAAATTATAGAGAAAAGACGCGGTAAGCTATCCAAAGGTGTTTTGCTTTTGCAGAACAACGACCCTGTACACAAATCTCATGTTGCCATGCAAAAAATCCGTAATTTAGGGTTTGAATTACTAGAACACCCCCCTTATTCACCAGATTTGGCTCCGTCCCACCATCATCTCTTTCCTCAACTGAAAAAAAGTTTAAAAGGTCGTAAATTTTCTTCCCACGAGGAGGTACTAAAAGCTGTGGAGGTCTGGTTTGCAGAGCAAGAAGAAACATTTTTTTGTTGAAAGATCTAGAGACGTTGCAGGTCCGCTGTAATAAATGTATACAATTAAGAGGAGAATATGTTGAGTAATAAAATATTTTGACATTGAAATTTTGTTTGTTTCTATAGTAGGCTAAGAATTTTTCAATATACATATGTAGTTATTAAAAATGATCAAGTGACAAGAATGTTTTCATTTAATTAACAAGAGAGCCCTAAAATTGCGTCATGAAATTCGAATCTGGATGACAGGTTTGGATATATACAGGGAAGAAACCTCAATGCTACTATAAGGACCATAATAAAGACTGGAGATCAAAAATCAAGGTGACATGAAAAACATGCGAGTAGTCAACTCAGGGGCGTATACAGGGGGGAGGAGTTGGGTGTTGAACCCCCCATGGAAAATACAATAAAGGTATCTACAATAATTTTTTCTTCGGCGGCGCCTTCAATAAAGCTTTCCCCTTCTGAGCCTATCAGATAGAAAAAACCAAACCCCCCTCCAATTTATTTGAAAAATGAAATTGGTTATAGTTATGACTTTAATTCCAAACCTTTGCAATAGGGGAGCGGTTTGGAAGGTGCGCAGAACATGACGGAAATTCGTATTCCGATATAATAAATATTTAGTACCCAGGGTGTTCCGGAGACTTGATGCAAAAAATTCGGGAGTGAGTATTTTCAATAAATAATCACAATTTATGATCATTTTCTTCAGAATGTCTCTTTATGGCGAACTGTGACTGTGACTGTGACAACCTGTATTTTTTTACATTTTTGGAATGGACTTTTTTTATAATTTTAAAAATAAATAATATGTTACCCCTACCTTGTACCGTTTTTGAGTTATGAAATGTTGAAAATCTGAGTTTTAGTAATTACTGTTAATATGAAAAATATAATGTATTAAAATAAGCTATGAAAATAACATCTAATATGTTCGATAATTGACATTTTTCAGATAAAGTAATTAAAATGGTTTACAGAGAGGTGAAAGATTTTATTAATAATAATAATATACAAGTGCTTAAAGCAAGGATTCAACTTGAAATTAATAAACTGAATGAAAATAATGAATTCTACTGCATTGTTATTATGAATTATATAAGAAGGTGTTATCAATTATGCATCTACAATAATGGTGGACATCTGGAATATCTTTTATAAGTTATTATTTATAAATTCTCTTAAATAAATATTTGTTTTCTGTTTTGTATAGGTACATATTTTGACTTTTTCTTTCTTACTAAGAAGCATTTTAATTACTTCATATGAAAAATGTCAATTATCAAACATATTAGTTGTCAATTTCATAGCTTACTTTAAAGCAGAGGTTCCCATACTTTTTTTTCTCATAGACCACTTTGAACATTTTGCTGGATCTGGTGGACCCCCTGCAGCTATTACATTTACTAACTTACTTC